>JAVKPL010005361.1:0-23918 GCA_032173675.1 Gastrolobium villosum | reverse complement strand
TGTCTTACTGAGATTTCTTTTTAGAGATCTCACCCCATGTTTGGGGCACCATTTTCAGGTTCAGGTAATGCGGGGGTTGATACCTCCAGCGGCAGGAGGCCGTAGCTTAGCTGATAGTGCTGTTTATTTGATGACATATTTGGATGCTGGATTATACCTGTTGCTATTATGCTTTTAGCTTCAGTTATTATTATGTTGTTGCTGTTACGACTGTTGTTGGGCTTTGTTTCCTTATTTGGTGAGCATGGGGATTGTCCATGCCGCATTGATTTGACTATGTTTTGTTTAGATTCGAGTTGTAATAATGTATCAAGATTATGTCCGGACTACGTGTTGTAGTTCCGTGATTTTAGATACTCACTGTTATTTATATTATGAGGTATTTCAGTTAGTTGTCTCTTGCAATATCATACAACTGTTGTTTTTATGAAAATGATTAAGTAATCAACTTGGTTAAGTATAATGACTTCATAATTGAAAAGAAAAAGATATTCCGCATTTTTAAATTAAGCGTGGCTTAATACGATGATATGATAACATTACCGGATATATGGGGTGTTACATTGGTCAGCCCTAAAGTCTCACGTAGCAGCCAAATATGGATTAGAAACAAAACTATAGATGCCCAAATCTACAATTGAAGACAAAACAGTGTGGTGATAAAAGGAAACTTATAATATGAAGAAATTAAAAATTAGAAAAAATAGAACGGTTGTTTTAATAATTAATAAATTTGTTTTAATTAATAAAAAGTGGCCCATTTGTATTGTGTAATTAAAAAATTAAAAAAATTATTAATATTAGGCAAATATAATAATTAGTAAATTTGTTGTAATATATTTTTGGTTTTTAGAAGTGGTCCATATAAAAAAGCTAAAGACGTCTTTAATTAATTACTTCGGTGATACTTTTCGATTCATTCTGGCGATACATTTACAAAATAGTGGTAGTACGGTCGTTTTGCCTAATTGCTACTCTTAGTATTTTGATCCCAAAATTTGGAATCTGAACCTACTCATTTTTCTAAGATTTATCATATTTTTAATTTATTTTTCGCAGCACCTTTTCGGTACGCGCTTTTCCATAGTCAGTATCAGTTCTGGCACCAGTTCTCATTATTTTGACCCGAAACTTGTGTTACTAGTCCTATATAATATTTTAGGAATATTCATGCACTTATTATAATTTTCTGAGATACTTCATTTGTATGCATTTATACCGAGTAGAATAACCAGTATCTGCACTTTTCGTCAGAAAAACGACTTTCAGCATTATTACTCACTTACTATAATTATTAAAGCCTCATAATAATTATTAGGGTAAATTATGGAATTAACGGTGCAGGTTCTTACACGAAGAGAACCGCTATCTGCGCTTTTCGTCAGAAAAGCGACTTTCAATATTATTAAGAACTTGCTATAATTATTTTGGTCTTCTAATAATTATTCAAGGTCAATTATGAAATTCTTTTCTAAACTCATAATTAATTAAATTCCTAATTTAACGGTGCGAGTTCTTACACTAACATCTTTACTATTAGTGCACAATGATTTGCTACACTTAAATGTATCTAATTGGTATATATATGAGATAACATATTTATCCAAGATTAATCTATTAGTCTTTTGGCCAGATATATTTATCCGTACGACAGAAGAAATTTCGTAAAAATAAAAAGGTTCCTATTATTACAAAGGGGAAATTGTTTGTTCTTTTAAATGACACAACTTATATCATTTCACTCTCATAAAGAGATGGGTCCCACACCTTTACTTTTTTATTCATTCTCTCTCTTCCATAATATCTTTTTTTCTCTCACTTAAAATGACACAATTTTACATCATTTAAAATGATACACATCTTCCGAATTACAAACTAGTCGATTTTGCTACATCCAAGACTTTATCGATTTTTTTCAAATAATGAAACAGAGTCATATCTAAGTAGATAAGAACAAATCCGACTGTTACATCTACCTTTAGGACTTCTAGGAGGATTACCACGTCGTAAATGTTTAGTCCAAGTAATTGTGGTCCAATGTATCAAAAAAAAAAAAAGTAATTGTGGTCCTCTCACTATTCATAGGCTCATTGAAGATTTATGAGCTTGGAGGGCCAAAACCATTTGCATCACGTGGAATGCTAAGAGGAAATGTACGTAGAGTGTTATCGCAATGTCCTTTTCAAGTTTAACATTAAGGTGTGTTGGTCGGAAATTTTATGGATATCTACGAATATTTTGTGAATTCCAATAATAACATTGTCTAAAATTATAATAAGTTAAAAGATAGAAGTTAACTTTTTTTTTTTTGGTAAATAGATAGAATTTAAATTTATTCAATGGGAGATATCAAATTTGTTGTGAGAAATTACATAATTAGCAATATATAATAGTATAGGATATATTTACAAAAAAAAAATTATTACTCTTACAATCAATTTAATCACCGTTAATTTCCGTCAATTTAACGATTATAACTTATTGGGAATTAATAATTAATTAATAAGTGTGATGTAACAAATGTTATTAATTTCAAATAAATTATAACCGTTTGATTGACGGAAATCATCGGTGATTAAATTGGTTGTCATAGTGGTAAAATTTTTGGGGGTAAGTGGATTCGTTCCCATATATAATACTCAAATTTTCTTAAATACAAGAATATCGTATATATTATCACCGTAAGTTAACCCAAATCATGGTAACGTTATGTACATGGTAGTTAAAATCGGGATTTTACCTAAGATTGGAAGAGGATAAAAAATAGTAAAATGTTAAATCCCTAACATATAAAAGAAAAACGCAGATTTAAATCGGAATTCTAACTACACAGTTAATACTCTAGCCAACAATAATAAAATTAATTAATTTATCATTATTTTCATTAATAAAGAAGTCTATAAATTTTTAATTATTAACAATAATAAAGTCGTTTAATTTTCTATTAACACAAATCAAGCAAGAATTTAATCATCTTAACCTTTTACTTCAACGCTAACACTATTCTGAATTCGAAGGTAATACTGCCATAATGATCGTAGCAGAACCTTAGCAGTACATATGGGATTAGGAGAGGGAATTTATTGTGGTCAGGGATCACCATTTTTTAGGTGGTCCCTAGTGTAAATGAAAGAGTAAAATTGGAAAAGAAAGAAAAATAACAGGGGTAAAAATAGAAAGAAAAAAAATTAGTATTATGAGATGGAGTACTAAATCATTGGATGATCCTGGAGCATAAAAAATATTTCTGGATTAGGACATATGGATTTATTTTCAAGGGATTAATTAATGGGAAATATGTTTCTCAAGTTGCATATTATTGGATCATATTATTATTAAATATTAATATCTGATAAATCTTAATCATTAGATTGACGGAAATCAATGGTAAAAAAATAAGTTGTCATAAATTATAAAACTTTTAAGTTGTAAGAATAATGCCCCTCTATATTATTATTTAACATTTAACGGAGAGAACATTTTCAACTTTCAAGAATATTTTTTTTTGGAGGTTACAAGGAATTAAACACAACACCCTACACTACACTACACTACACTACACTACAATTTTCGATGGAATTTTCATCATTTTTGACGGAAAAATTCCATAAAAAAAATGAACTTTTCTAGTAGTGCCTAGTGGTACTTTCAAGAATATTCTTTTAGACATGAACTCGCAAAACACGTGCTTTCTTTTAGATAATTGATACATACGACATATTCTCTCGATGTTGTTAGCACTAATTCTTGTACCTAGCTAATAATGTCATTCATGAGTTTTCATAAATAACTCATCTTTAAGAAATTTGATTCTTAACCTTGTGTCAGAACATTATATAAGTGGTCAAGAGAACTATCTTTGTAATTCATATTCTTTTGATAAAAAATAAAAAGTTAAATTTGATTATAAAATAAAGTTAGCCGTTTTAAGCTAAAAAGACAATAGATTAGTTCCTGTGTTTAGATATAAGTATCAAAATAAAATGTATCGATGCTGCTTTCTTTAAAAAATGAAATGTTATTCAAGTAACCTTTATAAAGAAAAAAAAGAGACAAACATAACGCTAAGTAATAAAACACAAGTTTATATATGTAAAAGGAATAATATTTATATATTTTAATGGTGTAAAAAGATAATAATATTTATATATTTTAATGGTGTAAAAAGATAATAATATTTTATACATGTAACCAGTGGTATGTAACATAGTTTATTGTGGCTCAATAAATAGAGATCCCAACATTAAGATTGAAGTAAGAAAATAGTTGGCATAATTATATTTGTCATATAATTTGTTGATGCTGTTAGATACACAAAATCTTTGTACAAAAATCTCACGTTATTCATATCATTACCATTTATTTCTCATATATGTATTATGGGTTTAACTTTTCTTATGTTGTAGGATTGTAGGAGAGAACAAAAATAGAGAAAAGTTGAATGTGGGTCCCATAATTTATATTTAAAAAGAAAAGAAAAATTAATTGGCACGGAAAACGAATTTGTGTAGGAAAATGATGTTGTCTCATGTAGCATGAGAGTATCATTTCCCATGTATTATATCTTTTTCACTTAAAAAAAAGAAGAAGAAAACATATATAGCCCATAATTTTGTGAGATGACAAAGATCTTTTACTGTTTATAAATATAATAATTCATGTTTTAGTTGCATTGGAGTGTTCACAAATTATATTAAATCAGTATGCGGAGAAAATGTAACGTGATAAAATCTATTTAGTATTCTGTTAACATCATTAATTACATAAATTTAGATTAAAAAGTGAACTCGATGGAATATAATCCAATCTAAATCGGTATGGCTTGGAACAGATCAATTTTTTAGTTTTTCGCTATAATTTTTTTTAATATATACATTAAAATATAGAAATCTAATTTTATAAAAATACATCAATACAAATCTAAAATAATTCATCAAAACACACTAAATACAAGTCCAAATAAATACATAAAATATAAATAAAAATTTGAATGTAATTCTAATTAATTGCCAATCCTAATATTGTTCATGCAATCTATCTCCAAATTCAAGAAAGGAAATTAAATTTGGTTTGACTTACAATAAAATAAATCTAAAATTTTTCTTAAATAAAATAGTTTTTTTTTAAATGTAATATTAATATGTTTAAATTGGATCAATTTAAAAGTTTAGATTCGAAAACCTATTAATATAATTTAATTAATCGTTTTCAGTTTTTTATTTTTTTATTTTAAAATTTTGAATTCAATTACTGTTTACGTGGCGGTCTGTTAATTTTTTTTTTTTTTTTGCCAACAGTGACAAAATGGTCATTCTTCTCATAAAGATCTCCCGTCCGATACATCTTCTGTCATTAATTTCCCTAAATAAAATATACAAATTATTGGTAAAAGATGAAATCCAGTACATAAAGTTGTCAGACTTATCAAGGTAGAGGTGAGCTTTGATTGTGCACGGTTTTACTTAGTGCATTTTTTGCAATGAAACTATTTTTCAAATTCGAACCTCGACTATCAGGTAAGAGAAAAAAAAATATGATTTCTGCAAATGAGTGGTCACAATCACAACATAAGAGGTGAGTCTTCAAGACTGGTTTCGGGTGAGGAGTAACAATTTTGCAAAAATATAAAAAATGAGCTAGGTCATGTACAAACGATCAGAGGAGGATCATGGGAGGGATGAGCATTGTCTTCCCTAAACTTTAATTATTTTATAATTATATGTATAAAATGATATTTGTCTAATTATAATAAATTATTAGCATTAATAATTAGCCTCACCTTAAAAAATACTTATAATAATTAGTTTATCTTATTATTTTTAATAATATTTGTAACTTTAATATTTTATTTTCACCTTCTATCACAAAAAATAAAAAATAAAAAATAAAATCCTAGGTGCATGCATCACCGTAACCGATCCATATCCCACCCACGAGAGGAAATTTGGGGGACCTGTGCATGAAGAATCGGGTGGGATAGAGGAGAGAGAAAGAGAAATTAAGGAGAGAGAAGAGAAAATAAAAAAGAAAAAATAAAAAAATACATGTGTCACTTGGTGAATGGAAGGACCATCATGGTTCTGGAGCATTTTAAATTTCTTCCCACCCACATTCACGAAGTCGAGAATTTGTGCACACTGCACAGAGGTTTGTACCTCTTTTCTGGTGGTCACACCACAAGTTTTCAACAATAAAAATACGTGCTATGGAACTTTGTTCCATTCGTAATTAAAAAATCGCCTTTGCCAAATAACCCTAGCTAGCACCATTATAAATTGGTGCTTCTCATACCCTAAAAAGCCATCGAGCTATACAAGAAGACCATTACGCATAATTAGCCCATGGCTTCCGCAAAACAACCATCAATTTTCCTCCTCTTTGCACTTATAACCCTCTCCATCACAATCAACTCCTCCAATGCTACTGATTGTGTTGGCAGCGGAGCCATCTCTGTTTACTGGGGTCAGCATTCCGATAGCGATGAGGGCACCTTGCAAGATACATGTGCCACCGGAAACTATAACATCGTAATCCTCGAAACCCTCTTTGTGTACGACGATGGCAGCACCCCAGTGTTAAACTTGGATGATCATTGTGGCAGCAGCCCTTGCTCTGTGCTACAATCACAAATAGAATACTGCCAAGAAAACAACATCAAAGTTTTCCTTTCCATTGGCCAAGATATAACCATACCAACCAACTCGTCACCATCTATCAATGTAACTAAATACCTTGCAGATTACCTCTTGGAGCACTATCTAAGTGGTCAATCTGGTCCTCTAGGAAATGTGTATTTGGATGGCATTGATATTGCTGATGTTTCAGATAGTGAAAACATAAAATGGGATGAACTTGTTAAGCTCATTAATGCATCCACAACAGATAGAAGGATTTACCTATCTGCATCACCACAATGCATATACCCAGATCGCTACCTTAGCGCCGCAATCGACACTGGCCGTCTAGATTACGTTTGGGTTGAGTTCTACTACCAGAACCCTGATTGCATATACTCAAATGGAGATGCTTCAAAGCTTTTGAGTGCATGGGAAAAATGGACCTCAAGTGTTACGAACAGTTCAATATTCTTGGGTCTTGCGGCTTCTGATACAATAGCTGGTTATATAGAACCAGATGCACTCAAATCTGATGTTTTACCAACAGTAAAGCAAGCTTCCAACTACGGTGGAGTTATGATTTGGGACAGGTATCTTGATAAAATAAATAATTATTCTGCTCAGATAAAAGACAGTGTCTCAAAAGTTTGCCGATGTGTGTGTGATGAGTCTGCGTCGACCAGTTTCTATGGTCTTCCTCTGCGGGGATCCATTTGAACGTAGTGTGTTGTAGACACAATAGTTGACGTTCCATTAGGGACTTAATGTATTGAATAAAGTAGCTACCAACGTGAGACCAGTAAATGTTTGATTACAAGCATGTGATGGATCTCACTTCAAATAAAAGTTCTATTTTATGCAACAACTTCTGTCTTAACTACGAAATGATGAACACTAAATTTAATAGCCTATAACATCCTTTCAGGGGAAAAAAAGTTTATGATATCCAAGGTTTCCTTTCTCCTCTTTCTTGTTTATTTAATTCTTTTGGCTGATTCAATATGCTCTAGAAAAATGTATGCCTCAACTCCTTCTCTCTCATGCCTTGTCATCCTGTTTGGTCTCATAGTTGTAACACCCCGTGTATACCCGGTTTGTTAACATGTCATCGTATTAAGACACGCTTAATTAAAATGCGGAATAATTTTTTTTTTCATTCAATTATGACGTCATTATCATTTACCAAGTTGAATACTTAATTCATTTCAAAATATCATCTTTATGTAATTGCAAATAAACAACTAACTGACATACCTTATATATGAAATGTGTACCTACTCACAGATCTACAACACGTAGTCCGGAGAATATCCTGATGGTTTATACAACACAGAACTAAAACATCAAACATAGTCAATGTGGCAGGGACAAACCACATGCTCACCAAATAAGGCCACAAGGCCCAACAAGTGTCTCAACATAATAACCGTAAATGGAAATAACATAACAGCCTCTAATCATAACAGCATAATCAGCAAGCAAAAGTCAACTAAGCTCCGGCCTCCTGCCGCCCGAGGTCTCAACTCCAGTATTCCCTGAACCTGAAAATGGTGCCCCAAACGTGGGGTGGGATCTCTAAAAAGAAATCTCAGTAAGACAAGTGGTACTCAAGGATCTTTGTAAGAACCCGCACCGTTAATTAAGGAAATTAATTAATTAAATGTGATAATTAGGAAATAATTCCATAATTGACCCTAATAATTATTATGAGGCTTTAATAATCATAGTAAGTGCGTAATAATGCTGAAAGTCGCTTTTCTAACGAAAAGTGCAGATACCGGTTCTGCTACCTGGTATAAATGCGTACCGGTGAAGTATCCCGGAAAATTATAATAAGTGCATGAATATTCCTAGAATAATATGTAGAACATGTACAACAAGTTTCAAGTCAAAATAATGAGAACTGGTGCCAGAACTGATACTGGCTATGGAAAAGCGCGTACCGTAAAGGTGTTGCGAAAAATAAAATAAAAATATGATAAATCTTGTAAAATTGAGTAGGTTCAGAATCCTAAGTTTGGGATTAAAATGCTAAGCGTAGCAATTAGCACTAATACTGTACGATTAAACTTAAACCGGCTATAAATAGTCACTTGCACACAACCCTAGGCTGATACTCAGCCATTCCTACGTGAGTTTGTGTGTGTTGAGCGGCTGCCTCTGGTTTCTTCACTATTCCATTGCTTTTCTTCACCAAAATCCTCCAAGACACCACTTTTATGAGAGATTGGTCACCTAAACACCTTGTGTGAGTGATGGATACCATTGGGGGTGAGTGGAGGACCTTGCTCTGAGTCTTTGGTCACTGTTTTGTATGTGTTTAAGGGCTGTGTTTCTGAGTTGTGAGGGTGAGGCCATATTCATGGCATTTTAAGGTCCAAGAAGCCATCTTTGTAGAGAAATAACCCTCCTTGGTGTAGCATTTTCGTATTCCTTTCAAGTCTGAGCTTTGGGGGCCTTGTGTGGGCTCCAAGAGCACCTTTGTAAGAACCCGCACCGCTAATTAAGGTAATTAATTAAATAAATATGATAATTAGTAAATAATTCCATAATTGACACTAATAATTATTACGAGGCTATAATAATTATAGTAATTGGGTAATAATGTTGAAAGTCACTTTTCGGGTGAAAAGCGCAGATACCGGTTCTGCTACCCGATATAAATTCTTACCAGAAAAGTATCCCGGAAAATTATAATAAGTGCATGATAATTACTAGAATAATATGTAGGACTTGTAAAACGAGTTTCAAGTCAAAATAATGAGAACTGATGTCAGAACAGATATTGGCTATGGAAAAGCGCGTATCGGAAAGGTGCTCCGAAAAATAAAATAAAAATATGAAAAATCTTAGAAAATTGAGAAGGTTAAGATTCCAAAGTTTGGGATCAAAATGTTTTGCGGCACTATTAAGGCTAATACTACGCATTATGACTTAAATGCCTATATATTCAACTTATGGCACATAACCCTAGGCATGTGCAGCTTCTCTACGTGAGAATTTCTGTAGCTTGAGCAGCCATCTTGCCACCCTCTTCCTTCCTTCACCATTGGAGCCAAGGGACCTCATTTCTTCTTGGTTCCTTCACTAAAACACTTGGTAAGAGTGAGAGTGATTCTTGGGGGTTGAGTGGGAGGACTTATTCTGAGTTTGTACCTCTGTGTGTAGGGTGTTTGCGGGCTGAGTTGCCTTGTGTGAGGGTGTGAGTCTCTTCCTTGAGTGTTGGAGCTTCAAGGAGCCTTTCTTGTCAAGAAAGGTCATAGCTTTGGTGCCATTTTCGTGTTGGGGCAAAGTCAGAACTTTGAGGGACCATTTGTGAGCTCCAAGAGCCATTGTTGCTCTGTTTTGAGCTTTGGTAAGCTTTGCCACCTTTGATCTTAAGTTTTTGATGGTTAAAGTTGATGTCTTGCCATGTTTAATGAGTAAACAAGTAACCTGGGTATGAACTTAAAACAGAGTAAAAATTCGCTTTAACATTTTTAAGTGTTAAAAGTTTGACCTTTGGAAGGATATCTTCACGAAAATGCAGAATTGCATTCTGTCGTGAAATATCCGGATATTTGTCGAAAAGATATGCAGATATTGATATCCGGATATGGTATCATTGATATCCGAATATGGGGATCTGGATATCCGAATATTGAATATCAGGATATGGTCAGTGTGATATCCGGATATTGCATTTCCGGATATGTCCCCGAGGAATATCCGGATATTCTGGGATTTCATAGAACAGTGAGGTACTGTTCATACAGAGATGATGTTGGGGTTTGTGGACCCTAGACTAAGGAAGTTGGACTTCTGTAGTTAATGAACTAAGTCAGAATAACATGATTAAGGGCCTATGGCTTTATTGGAAGCCTTAAGACGTAAAAGGTAAAGGAAAGACGTAGTCTTTAAGTTGTATGCTTGTGATGCATAATTAATGATATATTATTGGTCCATAACAGATTGTGATATTGCTGTGTTTGGACTTGAGAGTGGTTGGACTCTTGGCTTGGATTGATTGCTTGCAAGGTAAGCTTTCGTGTCCTCGGTTTAGCCATGTTGTGGTTCCACCATGTCCCATGGGGAGATGGTTATATGCATGTTGTGTTACATGCTTTTGATATTTGGAAATGTTGTTGAGCTGTTATATGCAATGTGCCTTTATAATATGCAATGTGGTGCCCACCTTTACGGTAAGCCTGAGTATGTAGTACATACGATATGGTGAGGCTGTGGGTGAGGTGCAAGCGGTGTTCCTTGTACTCATGTGGGTATAGACGTATTCCTACATTTCTCTGGCCAATAGATAGTATAAACACAGATGGCACGAATATCTGTTGCACTGCATACTTTTGGAACTAATATTGGAAATACTGCTTTTTGAACTTATATTGCACATGTAAGTGAGCTTGGGGTGGAAGATCCTTCAGGACCCCTTGTCTTACTGAGATTTCTTGTTTAGAGATCTCACCCCACGTTTGGGGACGCTTATTTCAGGTTCAGGTAATGTTGAAGCCTCAGGCGGTAGGAGGCCGGAGCTGAGTTAGATATTGATGATATTATATGCTGACATTGTTGGATGCTGGTTATGCATGCTGCTTTATGCTTTTAGCTTCATTTATGTTTGAGATTGTCTATTGAGACTGTTGTTGGGCATTGTGCCTTATTTGGCGAGCATGGGGATTGTCCATGCCACATAGACTTGATTATGTCTTCTTTAAGTTAAAGTTGTATTAATGCATCATAATTTTGGTCCAGACTATGTGTTGTAGTCCTATGACTTAGATACTCACTTTATATTTATATATGAGGTATTTCAGTTAGTTGTCTTGCAATTTACATACATGCATTATTTTATGAAATTGATTAAGTAATCAAGTTGGCTAAGGTCAATGATGTCATAATTGAATTAAAGGAAAAGTTATTCCGCATTTTAATTAAGCGTGGCTTAATACGATAATATGTTAACAAACCGGGTTAACACGGGCTGTTACAACCTTCTTGCTCTGTTTTGAGCTTGTGGTATGATCATCACCCTTATACTTGAGTTGTCTAGTTATAAATGGAGTCTTAATGCATGTAATGAACTTATGATCATAACCTATCGTTGGGTAATGTGAAGCACACCTTAAATCGCATGTTTAAGCTTCTGTATGCATGAAATGAACCACCTTTGGGAAGGATATCTCACGAAATGCAGAACTACATTCTGTCGCGAGATATTCGGATATGGATATCCGAATATGGGGATCTGGATATCCGAATACTGATTGTTAGTATATGGGTGTCCTAGAGACAATCTTTTGATTAAATAAAGGACACTAGATGTAGAACTTTGTTTGTCGCAAATAAATAAAAGCATAATTTATTCGGTTTCATATTCTGTCTCGATATTATTGTTAATATTATATGAACGAACTGGATAAACCCCTTGGAATAGAACAGGTATCTCTTGAGTATCTGTGATGAGATCATGATCATGAGGATTCAAGGATATCGCATGTCTATTCCTAATTATATGTTCCTAGTCTAGAGACACTGAGTTTGGGGATCAGTGATCTCGGGTAAGACTAGTACGACTTATCTACTTATATATGGATACAAGGTAAAGACCTCATGAGCTACAGATATAGATATGTCTTAGCTAAAGTCATGGGTGGACCTATAAGAGTATAGCTCGTACTGAACAGACCCAAAAAGAGACTCTATGAGGAAATCTCACAGATAGTGTCATTAGAATAATCTCTTTATATTTGGTTATGTCTTTCCTTTGACCAGAAGTTATTACCTAGACTGTGTTCTTGAAGGCATGTTTTGATTGTATGCCTAGTCTTCCTGAAACATGGAGACTCATAGGTATACTGTTGGGTGTGTCCTGAAAGAGCATAGGGATAGGGTAATAAGCTGAAAGAATTCGTCAAATCTCTGTGAGAGATTAGGTTATCTGTAAACCGGAGAAATCGGGATGACATTTACAGGGACTCGGGAATCTATGCATAGTAAAAGAGATCATGAGATGATATGCCTTTAGAGTCAGTAAATTGAAGATTCCCTATTTCGAATAAAGCGTACCCTAAACCGAAGGGGTTGATAAATTTCCTTACCCTAGGTTAATGGGAAGATAACCGAGACGAAGGGAAATACATACGGTAACCAAATATGTGCAATAGGATGATTAAGTCATTAATCTGACTAGTTCTGGGGCAACAAAGCATTGCTAGTGCTTTGTGTTGTCATTAATTGCGTTGTGGGCTTGTTGGGCCCAAGCCCAGTTATGTCAGAAACTAAGTTGGACCTAATGGGTCACACACTAACACCTTGTAGTCATGATGAACTAGTTTTAAAGGTATTGGGCCTAATAATGGTTGTTAGCCCAAGAAGCTATTTGGAAACCCACCTAAAAGGGTGGAGGGCGCATGGAGCTTAGTAATGGGCTTGGATAGCCCAAGACATTACTAATTAATTTAATTAGTTAAATTAATAATCAAACATTTGAATTTTGAATTTGAAATTTGAAATTTTAATTTTGAAATTGGAATTTGAAATTTGAAATTTTGAATTTTGAATTTTGAATTTGAATGTTTGAACATTTGAATTCAAGTGTTTGAATTCGAATTTGAATTGGCTATGAGAAGTTGTTTCATAACAAAAGGATAAGATAAGATCTTATTGGAACAAATTCCTTGTATCAAGAGGAGATCTTTAGAGATCACCAAGAGTTGTTTAGGGCGCATATTTTAAGTGATAAGGATGTCATCTTGTCATTTAAACAAAGCTCCAATCAGATTTGGTAGTTGAGAGAATAAGTGGGTAAGTTGGTTCAAATTTTGAATGCAACTACTCAACATATTTGGATCCTTTTTGGGCTGAATAATGCGCATGGAATAGGTAACTATATGATGGTTTTTAAATTAGAGTTTGAATTGGTTTGAACTTAGTTTCATGAGGATAAGATTGGAGGTTGTTGGCTAGATTTGATTTGCAACAACTCCACCTTATCCTCCTTGATTCCATGCGCCATTTTCAAAGTAGTTTGAAAGGAAAGTTTGATTTAATTAAATCACTCTCTTAACACTCTTGTGCGCACACTACAAGGCAAGTTCCTCTCTTAGGGTTTTTTAGAAAACCTAGCCTACACTCCTTCATCTCATGCACCATTCTGTAGGGTAGTTCACTACACCTTTCCAAACACAATACCTAGCCTCCACCTGCACCAATTGGGCGCATGGCAAGCCTCATTGTGGTGATCATCTGGTGGCTTGCAAGAAGGTGTTCTTGCATTATTGACGAATGGTGGTGTGGATCACCATTAGAGGGTTTGAACCCTTCAGACCTGACAATTGATCTCCCTGACTGATCAGGCCAAAACAAGGTAACATCATGTTGTCCTAAAGCATGAATCTTTGTGTGCATGTATGTTTCCGCGGTAAAAAGTTTTGTTTTTCCACCTTACATGCATCGGCCTTCTAGGCCAGTTTACTTTCACTGATATCCGGATATTGACAGAGAGATATCCAGATATTGATATCCGGATATGCCCCCGACATATATCCGGATATTCTGGGTTTTCGATGAACAGTAAGGTATTGTTCATACAGAACTGAGATATGGGCTTGTGGACCCTAGTTTGATGAAGTTGAACTTCTGTATTGATTAATGTAAGTCAGGATCTAAGTGATTAAGGGCTTGTGGCTTTGTGAGAAGCCTAAAGACGTAAAACGGGAAGGAAAAACGTAGTCTTTATGTTATGCTTTTGAGCTTTGGTTATTGATATGATTACTGGTCCGAAACAGATTGTGATTCTGCTGTGTGTTGGACTTGAGCTAGTGTGGACTCTTGGCATTGGGTAGTTAGCTTGCAAGGTAAGCTTTCGTGTCCTCGGTTTTGCCATTGTTGGTTCCACCATGTCCCATGGGGGGATGGTTTATATGCATGATGTTTTTTTCATGTATTATTTGATAAATACTGTTGAGCTATTATATGCGAGTGCCTTTATAATATGCATGTGGTGTTCCACCTATACGGTAAGCTTGAGTATGTGGTACATACAAGATGGTGAGGCTGTGGGTGAGGTGTAAGCGATGTTCCTCGTACTAATTGTAGGTAATAGACGTATTCCTGCATTTCTCTGGCCAGTAGAATAGTGAAAACACACATGGCATGAATATCTGTTGCACTGCATAGTTTTTGGAACTTATACTGTTAAATGCTTTTGAACTTATATTGCACATGTAAGTGGACTTGGGGTGGAAGATCCTTGAGGACCCCTTGTCTTACTGAGATTTCTTGTTTTGAAATATCACCCCATGTTTGGGGAAGCTTATTTCAGGTTCAGGTAACCTAGGGGTTGAGACTTCTAGTGGCAGGAGGCTAGAGCTTAGTTGATAGATGATACATATTTATGTTGCTTATGCTGATATGCTTTTATGATTGAATGCTGGATCCTGATTACTTTTATATGCTTTAGCTTAATGTTATGGTTCTGCTGTTGAGACTCGGTTAATTATGTTGTCTATTTGGTGAGCATGGGGATTGTCCATGCGACGTTGACTTGACTATGTCTTAGTTTAACTTGGGGTTGTAATAGTATCAGGATATTGTCCGGACTATGTGTTGTAGATCTGTGACTTTAGATACTCACTGTTATTTTATATTATGAGGTATTTCAGTTAGTTATCCTTTGCAATTACATACAAGCGATATTTTATGAAAATTGATTAAGTAATCAACTTGGCTAAGATTAATGATATCATAATTGAAAAGAAAAAGATTTTCGCATATTTAACTAAGCGTGTGTTAATACGATGACATGTTAACAAATTGGGTATACACGGGGTGTTACAATCTTCCACCCCAAGCACACTTATATGTGCAATATAAGTTCTAAAAGCAGTTCAACAATATAAGTTCCAAAACCAATGCAGTGCAACAGATATTCAAGCCATGTGTGTTATAACTATTCTACTGGTCAGATAAGTGCAGGAATACGTCTATTACCCACACAGTACGCGCCCATGCCGTACTTGCCCACGGGATCACATCCCGTCTAGGCGAACACCACATGCATATCATAAAGGCACTTGCATATAACAGCTCAATAGCATTTAATAAGGAAATACATGAACACAACATCATGCATATAAACCATCCCCCCATGGGACATGGTGGAACCAACAATGGCTAAACCGATGACACGAAATCTTACCTCTTAAGCAATCCGTCCAAACTAAGAGCTCATACTAGCTCAAAGCCCATAAACAGGACAATCACAATATGTTTATATAATAAATAATCATCAATAACCAACGTCCAAGGTTACCTTAAGTGATTAGGGCTTTCCATCTTATTTTAAGTCATTTTATGCAGTTTCTGCAGGAGGTATTCGAATGCTCCTCGATGAGTATTCGAATACTCTGACTTTCGAGAAAGTATTCGATTACTTTCACTAAGGTATTCGAATACCACAAGGTATCCGACTACTTTTTCCCCCAGTATCTGAATACCACAAGGTATCCGAATACCAATACCCAAGTATTTGGATACTATACAGTATTCGAATACTTCTTCAACGGTATTCGAATACTTTTCTTCCCATAAAAGTATCCCAATACTCTAGCAAGGATTATTCGACTACCAGAGGACAAGTATTTGAATACTACCCGAAAAGTATTCGAATACTTCTCCAACAGAATGCAGAAATTCGAACTGCCTTCTGCATAATCCCATTTTTAAGTGTCCAAACGTGATCTGGAGTCCAATGACTCCATAGACAGAGGTTCATAAGCATGTTTAAGACTCACAAACACATTCCTTTGCTCAAATGGTTCAAGTTTCGCTTTTTAATGGATTAAACAAGCTTAACTCAACAAAATACCAAGGAGATGATCATGGCTCACCTCAAATGCTCAAAACTCTGAAAAATGAGTGCTCCTGGAGCTCTCAAACCAGCACTATGACACTGACTTCAAAGGCCTAGGAATTTGACCATCAAAGTTTGGTTCTTTGCTTCCAAGAAAGCTTCTTGAAGCTCAAAGTGCCAACACAAAGTGGCTCACCTCCCAAACTTAGAATCACAACACTATAACCCACTCACAGCAGCCCAAACACTCAGAACAAAGTCACCAACTCACCCCCCAAAGCTACCTCACACTCACACCAAGGTTTTAGTGAAGGTTTCAAGAAGGAAAATGGCCTCTTGGTTCACAAAATGGGGAAGAGAAGGAAATGGAACAGTGAAGGGGAAGCTGGTCAGCAGCCAAAGGGTCCAAACTCACGTAGAAAGTGTTATAATCTGACCTAGGGCATTGTGCCCTTTAGCTTATATAGGTCATTTAAATAATCACACAGTATTAACAATAATATCTAAGCTTATCATTTTAATCTTAAACTTTAGATTATGAACCTAGACATTTTTCTAGGATTTGTTATATTTTTATTTTATTTTTCGCAGCACTTTTCTGGTACTCGCTTTTTCATAGCCAGTATCAGTTCTGGCACCAGTTCTCATTATTTTGACCTGAAACTTGTTTTACTAGTCATACATATTATTCTAGGAATATTCATGCACTTATTATAATTTTCCGGGATACTTCACCGGTACGCACTTATACCATGAGCAGAACCGGTATCTGCACTTTTTGTCAGAAAAATGACTTTCAGCTTTCTTAGCAACTTACTATAATTATTTAAGCCTCATCATAATTATTAGGGTCAATTATGGAATTATTTTCTAATTCTCATATTTATTTAATTAATTTCCTTAATTAACGGTGCAGGTTCTTACAATCATCATCATAACCTGCTCTCGTGCGCGTTGTTATTTCATAGGCCCTATAACTGGTGCTCACACACACAAATACATAGGCAATTCTCTGAATATACCTATGTTCTATTACTTGCAAGAGTTATAGTGTGATATTAATGATTAAGAGTGATAATGACTAACATAGGAAATCTAAACATATTAATTGTCCACTAACAGATTCCTAGGGACACACCTCTTCACCATAAACCTTTCATATTCTATTTTTCTTTTATTTAATTTAAAACTTATCCCAACAAAACTCCCCCGTAAGCTTTAAATTCTTCGACCATCCTTCATCCCAATCTTCTTGAAATTTTCTAACAGCAACGTTGGCAACGGCTTCGTAAATGTCACCCACTTGATCTCGGCTTGCAACATGAGTGAGCTCCACCTTTCCTTCCTTGACTTGATCCCAGATGAAATGAAACCTGGCATCTATATACTTACTCCTCTCATGGTTGACCGAGTTCTTTGCTAACTCGATTGCAGACTTGTTGTCAACCCGAATCTCGGTTGGGCCGACTTGTTCTTGCTCCAATTCACTCAATAGATTCCTTAGCCACATTGCGTTACAAACACACCAGGATGCGGCAATGTACTCGGCTTTGCATGTAGATAATGCCACAATGGGTTCCTTCTTCGACAACTACGTGAATGTCGTGTTTCCCATGAAAAACACATAGCCAGCCGTGCTCTTCCTGTCAACAACATCTTCACACCAGTCGTTATCTGAATATCCCACCAAGTTGTACTTGTCTGACTTCGAATAATGAAGTCGTTGCGAGATTTTTCCTTAAATATATCTCAATATCCTCTTCGTTGACTTCCAATGTATGTAGCCCGGATCTTCCATGAAGCGTCTTATAATCCCAACACTTAGACATAAGTCTGGCCTCGTACAAGTTAAATACCTCAAACATCCTACTAGACTCTGGTAATTACTCGTATAAACTCTTTCTCCTGCATCATACTTCGAAAGTTTTAAGCCGGGTTCCATAGAAGTTGAAACCGGATTGCAATCTATCATTTTGGACCTTGTAAGAACCCGCACCGTTAATTAAGGAAATTAATTAATTAAATATGAGAATTAGGAAATAACTTCATAATTGACCATAATAATTATCCTGAGGCTTTAATAATTATGGTAAGTCATTAATAATGCTGAAAGTCGCTTTTTGGATGAAAAGTGCAGATACCGGTTTTGCTACTCAGTATAAATACGTACCGTTGAAGTATCCCAGAAAATTATAATAAGTGCATGGATATTCCTAGAATATTATATAGGACTAGTAAAACAAGTTTCAAGTCGAAATCATGAGAATTGGTGCCAGAACTGATACTGGCTATGAAAAAGTGTAACAGCCCGTGTTAACCCGGTTTGTTAACATACTATCGTATTAAGCCACGCTTAACTAAAATGCGGAATAACTTTTTCTTTAATTCAATTATGACGTCATTAACCTTAGCCAACTTGATTACTTACTCAATTTCATAAAATAATGACTGTATATAAATTGCAAGACAACTAACTGAAATACCTCATATATAAATATAAAGTGAGTATCTAAGTCACAGGACTACAACACATAGCCTGGACCAAAATCCTGATACATTAATACAACTTTAGCTGAAAGAAGACATAATCAAATCTATGTGGCATGGACAATCCCCATGCTCACCAAATAAGGCACAATGCCCAACAACAGTCTCAACAGACAATCCCAAACATAATGAAGCTAAAAGCATAAAGCAACATGCATGGTTCACATCCAACAAGTGATCAGCATACAATATCATCTAACTCGACTCCGGCCTCCTACCGCCTGAGGCCTCAACATTACATGAACCTGAAATAAGCATCCCCAAACGTGGGGTGAGATCTCTAAACAAGAAATCTCAGTAAGACAAGGGGTCCTCAAGGATCTTCCACCCCAAACTCACTTACATGTGCAATATAAGTTCTAAAAGCAGTATTTCCAATATTACTTCCAAAAGTATGCAGTGCAACAGATATTCGAGCCATGTGTGTTTATACTATCTACTGGCCAGAGAAATGTAGTAATACGTCTAAACCCACATGAGTACAAGGAACACCGCTTGCACCTCACCCACAGCCTCACCATATCGTATGTACCACGTACTCAGGCTTACCGTAAAGGTGGACACCACATTGCATATCATAAAAGCACATTGCATAAAACAGCTCAACAACATTTCTAAATATCAAAAACATTTAACACAGCATGCATAAACCACATCCCATGGGACATGGTGGAACCACAACATGGCAAAACCGAGGACACGAAAGCTTACCTTGCAAGCAATCAATCCAAGCCAAGAGTCCAACCACTCTCACAGTCCAAACAGAGCAGTATCACAATCTGTTATGGACCAATAATATATCATTAATTATGCATCACAAGCATACAACTTAAAGACTATGCCTTTCCTTTACGTTTTACGTCTTAAGGCTTCCAACAAAGCCATAAGCCCTTAATCACATGATTATGACTTATTTCATTAATTACAGAAGTTCATCTTTCTTAATCTAGGGTCCACAAACCCCCAATAGCCTACTGTACCCACAACACAACAACTGTTCTTCAAAATCCTAGAATATCCGGATATTCCTCGGGGACATATCCAGATATGCAATATCCGGATATCACACTGACCATATCCGGATATTCAATATCCGGATATCCAGATCCCCATATCCGGATATCAATATCCAGATATCTGTTCGACAAATATCCGGATATTTCACGACAGAATGTCATTCTGCATTTTCGTGAATATCCAGTCCAAAGGATCCAACTTTAACCGATTATAGGCACTTAAACATGCATTTCTAGGTGTGTTTAACCTTCCCCACCCTTAAGTTATCAACTTAGTTCAATACATGCATCAAGGTTTCATTTTTAAGCATATAAACTCATGATCATGGTTGGTATCACTTACAAAAGTTCAAAACTCAGCAAGACGGCCCTTGGAGCTCACCAAACAGCTCCCAAAACTCAGCCTTAACAAGGTGCACGAAAATAGCACCCCCAAGGTTGGTTTTTTCCCAAAAAAGGTCACCACTTGGACCTCAAAATGCCATGATCATGACTCACCACACTCAACTCCCCAAACCAGCCCTCAAAACTCAACCCACAGTGGCTGAGTGTGCAGAAAATGTAGCCTCACACTCTCACAACCCATCCAACCAAGTGTTTGCAAGAAGAAAGTGTGAAGAAATCAAGGAAATGAGGTGACTTGGAGGTTTTTCCCAAGCAAAGATGGCCAAGGAGGAGTGTGCTGCAGCCAAGCTCTCAACACTCACGTAGGAGGCACAATTTCTGACCTAGAAATGTGTGCCCTTTAGTATATAAAGCCACTTAAGTCACAACGCGCAGTATTAGCCTTAATAGCTACGCAAAAAATTTTAATCCCAAACTTTGGAATCTTAACCTACTCATTTTTCTAAGATTTTTCATATAATTATTTTATTTTTCGGAATAACTTTTCGGTACACGCTTTTCTATAGCTTGTATCAGTTCTGGCATCAGTTCTCATTATTTTGACTTGAAAATTATTTTACAAGTCCTACATATTATTCTAGTAATTATCATGCACTTATTATAATTTTCCGGAATAATTTTCCGATACGTATTTATACTGGGTAGCAGAACCGGTATCTGCGCTTTTCTTCCGAAAAGCGACTTTCAGCATTCTAACTCAATATAATTATTAAAGCCTCATAATAATTATTAAGGTCAATTATGGAATCATTTCCTAATTTATCACAATTAATTCATTAATTACCTTAATTAGCGGTGCGGGTTCTTACAAAAATCGCGTACCTGGCCAAGTTTAATGAGTTGGTGAAGTTTGCACACTTTCGGATGGCTATGCCTACTCCGACTTTCTTGGCCGCAAAGTTCCGCAGGGGACTTAATGAGGATATTGCTGATCGCCTTGTTGGTTCTGCATGGAGAGATTTTAGTACACTAGTTCAGTAGTGTCGGGACATCGAGGATGTATGCATAGTGAGCAAGGCCAAGAGGGCCAAGGTTGCTGAGGTAAAAGGAACTGGTAGTTCCACTTCCTGGAAAGACAGGAAGTTTGCTGGAAAGGGCAAAGGGAAGCCGTTTGCGGCTAGGCAGGCGCCTGGTCAGTTCAAGAGGACTTCTTCATAGCAAGGGGGTTCTGCTAGGCCTCCTTCCATCCCTAGATGTTCGGGGTGCGGAAAGGAGCATGCAGGACGTTATGCTACTGGTCAGCTGATCTGTTTTCAATGTGGCAAGGAGGGCCACTACTCCCGAGATTGTCCGTCATCAAAGGCGAGAGCTGCTACAGTTCAGGCAGTTCCATTTCAGATGGTTCCCTTCCATCTACAGCGGCACCTGCTATGCCACCAGCTACTGGGCGAGTCTACACTCTGGATCGTCAGCAGTCGGACCGAGCTCCGAACCTTGTGAGATGTACTATTACAGTTGGTGGATCTTCTGTTGATGTATTGTTTGACTCTGGGGCTACGCATTCCTTTATTGCAACCCCAATTGCTGTGGGGCTTGAGTTGCCTATGTCTGTGCTTTTTCCACCGTTGCGGGTGACCACCGCCACCGGAGGAGAGTGTGATACCTCTACTGTTCATCGCGACGTGGCATGATATGCGATCAGCATATAAGGAATTCTAAGACAAAAAGTGGAAGAATGTGACTTAATCTGATGCAAGAAAAGGCAAAATCACTGTTAATTTGTCAAATATCTGAATCAGAGGTTATATACTGATTTTATGTTGATTTCATAGAAGAAATGCACAAATTGGAGTTGAAAAGGACAAAGCAAAACCAAAGGTTCACGCTACAAGTGTGGGAATGACGCTTATAGTGTGAAGGAGTCATTTTGGACAGAAGCCACCGCGCTTGCAGCGCCGAAAGAGAAAAATTGGCAGAGGCTACCACGCAGCTAGCTTGGCAACCGCACTATCAGCGCCATACTTTCAAGAATTTCCACGCCCACAGCGCGGGAACCACGCTAGTAGCGTGGGCGATGCGGACAATTGATATTTTGAATCAGAAACAAGATTTGAAAAGAAAAGCCTCCATTAGGTCAAAGGCTTTATAAATAGAGATTGAACCCTAAGAATAAGAGGACTTTTGGCAAGAAGGAGAACACAGAGGCAGAGCTCGTGGCAAGATCGAAATTCTTCATCTCAAATTCTGATCATCATCTCACATTTTCTTTTCCATCTTTTGTTTTGCCAGACATGAATATGTCTGGCTAGTACTCTTTATTGTAGTTATGGTCACAAACCTCATGTGAACCCTTGTTACGATAGATTGATTTGATTTCTCTTGTTTATGTAAAACTCTTTATCATTACTTTGTGCGAATTTGATATTTTCCTTATTAGACATGATCAATCTGATAGTTGAAAATAGTTTGAGGGTTAGAACCCTAGATAGGGATATTGGGGTTTCTGATCTCGAAAGGGGGTAAGATAACGATTAGTGTGCATACTAGGAATAGATGTATGTTAATCGCGGATGTTTTAATTATCACGTTTACTGCTTAATTCTCATGAGGGGTTACTAAGGGATCAGGATTCCAATTGAGGGTTAAAGGGTTGAATCACCAAGGGATTGGGACTTAGCTAATTATTTCAAGATGATAATTATCCGAGTTTTTATATAATTAAGTGGTTTTAGATCAATCCAAAGTGACAAGCGGGGATCATATGGTGAGTGCATCCT
Organism: Gastrolobium villosum; assembly: GCA_032173675.1. Taxonomy (NCBI): domain Eukaryota; kingdom Viridiplantae; phylum Streptophyta; class Magnoliopsida; order Fabales; family Fabaceae; genus Gastrolobium; species Gastrolobium villosum. The sequence continues at coordinate 769 of JAVKPL010005361.1, read as the reverse complement.
AACTGCAATTCCTTTCTCATATTTTCACAAAATTCTCATTGATACTTTATTTCTGTCATCAAATTAAAGAAAAATTCACAAAAACAAGTCTTTTAATTTTATTGTTATGCAATTTAAATTACGATTATTCATCAACCAATCGATTTGTCCAACTTTATTTTTATTTTTTTTCTTTTTCTATCTTGTTTTGTTTTGTTCAGGTGTTACTAATAATTTTTCCTGAGTTTTATGCGAGGAAGGCTTCCGCCTAAGGACTTTGTTATTGATTCTGAGATTACAAGAACCGAAAGGAGACTAAGGAAGGCTGCTAGACAGATAATTTGGGAGGATTCTAAGGACACACCTATACAATCAACTCAAGATATGGCAGAAAACAACAATGCTGGTCATGGTAGAGGAGGAAACGCAAATAACCAACCTCCAAGACTGTTGGACACAATTCTGACTCCAGTGTTCAACAGAGCAAACTCGAGCATAGTCAGGCCGAATGTGGAGGCCAACAACTTTGAGCTGAAGCCATCATTGATTTCTTTGGTGGAGAGGGTTCAGTTTTCTGGTGCTGATGAGGAGGATCCTCATGAGGTCATAGACGATTTCTGATGGTCTGTGATACGACTAAGCACAATGGAGTATCTACTGATGCTATCAGGCTTCGGTTGTTCCCTTTTGCCGTTAAAGGAAAAGTGCTGAGATGGATTGAAAGGCAGCCAGCGAATAGCATCATTACTTGGGAAGATTTGTCCAACAAATTCTTTGCTCATTTCTTTTC
>JAVKPL010005360.1:0-23672 GCA_032173675.1 Gastrolobium villosum | reverse complement strand
ACATCAAAAGGAGGGTCGGGGTTGGTGTCAGGTATAATAATCGTCCTCTTTAATTTATATTTTTATTTTGGCTGGATATCCTTTGTCTGATAAAATGATTGAAAAACTGTCCTGTATTGAAAATCTTCCTTCCATTTTTTAACTTATCTAAAGCCAAATAAATAGTAAGCTTTATAGACACACATGGAATGCTCCCTCCATCTATCTCTCCATTTCCTCTTGCACCGTTTGTCGTTAACCTTGAATTATGGCTTCTGCGGACAAAAAAGAAGAGCTTCATGTTCTGTTGGTGGCATTTTCAGCCCAAGGTCACATAAACCCCATGCTCAGGCTAGGCAAAAGCCTACTAACCAGAGGCCTTCAGGTCACACTCGCCACCACTGAATTAGTTTACCATCGCATGTTCAAGTCCTCCACCGAAGCCACCGTCCCCACTTCTATCACCACCAATGGAATCCAAGTGCTGTTCTTCCCTGACGGCGTGGATGGCAAAGCCAACAACATGGACCACTACATGGACTCCATGGGGAAATTTGGACCCGTTAACATCTCAAACATCATCAAACACCACTTCCTCGGCTGTTCTAAAAGACTAGCTTGCATTATCAACAACCCCTTTGTCCCATGGGTAGCAGATGTAGCTTCTGAGTACAAAATCCCCTGTGCTTGTCTCTGGATTCAACCCTGTGCTCTTTATGCCATATACTACCGTTTCTACAACAAGTTGAACCAATTTCCTACTCTCGCGGACCCTGACATGAGTGTCCAGTTACCCGGTTTGCCATTGTTACAACCACAAGACCTTCCATCTTTTGTCCTCCCATCAAATACTATTGGAAGCATGCCAAAGATATTGTCAGATATGTTACAAGACATGAAGAAGCTAAAGTGGGTATTGGCAAATTCATTCTATGAGTTAGAGAAAGAGGTAGTAGATTCCATGGACGAGTTATGCCCTATAAAAACGGTGGGTCCTCTAGTCCCTCCATCATTACTTGGCCAAGATCAAAACGAAGACGTTGGTATTGAAATGTGGAAGCCACAAGACTCGTGCATGGAGTGGCTCAGCCATCAGTCTCCTTCTTCAGTCATATACATCTCGTTTGGAAGCCTCATCGTGTTATCAGCTAAGCAAATGGAGAGCATAGCCAAGGCTCTGAAGAAAAGTAACCGTCCTTTTCTTTGGGTCATCAAGCGTGGTGAAAAAGCAGCTTCAGATGGAGTAGTGGAGGAGCTGACACTGCCACAGGGGTTCGTGGAAGAGACCAAGGAACAAGGCATGGTGGTGTCATGGTGCCCACAAACTAAGGTCTTGGTTCACCCTGCAATCGCATGCTTCTTAACACACTGTGGCTGGAATTCCATGTTGGAAGCCATCACCGCAGGCACGCCCATGATTGCTTACCCACAATGGACCGACCAACCCACCAACGCTAAACTCATTTCTGATGTGTTCCGTACTGGGATTCGCCTTGAGCAGGATAGTGATGGCTTTGTTGAAACAGAGGAAGTGGAAAGAGCTATTGAAGAAATTGTTGGGGGAACATGCTCAGAGGAATTTAAGAAAAATGCAGCAGAGCTGAAACGGGCTGCATGGGAGGCTGTTGCTGACGGCGGCTCGTCGGACTGTAATATCCAATCATTCGTGGATGAATTAATTGCTACCGCAATAAATAATATTTGATGCGGTCATCATTCCATTATCCCAAAAATTTATAATATCTTGTCGTTATTGAATGTTTATTTCCTAGTTTGGAGTTTTCCAATCATTGTACTTCGCTAATAAATATAATAATGTACGCCGCACCATTTGACATACATTTGCCTGCTGATATTTTTAATTTTTTAATTTCTTTAATGTACCCACCTAAATATATACGTGCCGCAAAGATTCGCTTCTTATCATAAGAAGTTATTAATGTTATCTTGAATAAGATAGGTATTTTACGTGGGAGAAATAAAATTGTGAGCCCATAATTTAAAAAAATAAATAATAAAAATAAAAAATGGGGCACAAAATCTTACGAGTGTGTAACATAAGATAATTGTCTTATGTGATATAAGACTACTATTTCCCATATAAGAAATATAAACCCCTTGGTATATACTTGATCTGTTTTATTTTTGGGTAATAATTTTCTTATGATAAAAATATAATCTCCTAAACTCCTACCCATATAATAAAAAAGGGATAGAAAATTTAAAAGCCAAAGAAAAATATTCTTGTAAAACCTATTTAAAAGATGGGAAAAATGTTTATCCTTTTGAATGACACAATTTATATCCTTTCACTCTCACAAAGTGGTGAACTCACACCTTTATTTTTTTGTCAACTCTCTCTCCTCCTTTATCTATCTCTTTCTCTCTCTTAAAATGACACAACTTTACATCCTTTAAAATGACACATATTTTTCCCTTAAAAGATATAAGTGTAAGATAAAATACTTTTCTTATGAAAGCTAAAAAAAATATTACCCTTTATTTTTTCGTGGAAATTCCTAAGTACTATTTTATTAATGGGCAGCTTTAGCTTAACGAAAGTTTGGTACAAAAAAAAGTTTTAACAATTTACAATGAGTTTAGTTTTAAATTAAGCAACAACTAATGTCTTTATTTTAAAATTTTCATAATTAAGATTACAATTTTTCAAATTAAAAATCAAGAATAAGCATATTCTAATTCACTCATTTTAAAGATTTCTTCGTAAGAGTCTAACAAATAAAAAGGCAAATTACATTCACTTCTCTTGGAACTCCCCAAAAAAAAAAATTGTGTTAGATTAAAAATGAGTGTGCCTTTAAATTAAACACTTTCATAATTAAAAATTAAAATAGTCTATAATTATTTTATTAAATTTTTTTACGGTGATTATTTTAAAGATGAAGGTTATACTTACAATTAACGGTTATCATTTTAATAAATTAAACTAATTAATAATTAAATGATAACCGTTGATTGACGGAAATCAACGGTATTAAGATATGGTTGTAAGAGGTTGTTAAAAAGAAAAGGTTGTAAATATAATCTTCCTCTAATTTAAATTGCTATTAAGTTTGGTTTTATTATATTATTATTATAATATTTTTCCATCTAAAATATTTTTTAATGTCTTTCTTGTTTATTTAGTACTACGATATTCAGCGGCCTATTTCGATACTTTATAAAAAGAGGGTACGGTCAGTGGCGGAGCCAGGATTAGAGGAGAGGGGGGGCGAAAATTAATTTTTTATTTTGCATAATATTAGTATTTTTATTACCTGTTGACCTCGTAGGAACTCATTTGGTTAATTTCTTACCAAAATATTAACATTTAACAACATTTGAAAGATTGAAAAAAATGTACTATTGCTCGGTCCAACAGACATAAAAAGTAGTTTAAAATAATAATAATAAAAAAGTGCCTTAACTTAAACAATGATTTTAACTACATATTTTTTGAAAAATAAAATAAAAAACTACAACCAAGTTATCCCAAAAAGTGAATCTTTTAAGTTAGAGACAAATTTATTTTCTCTATACGAAACCACTACATAAAGAGAAATACAATTATGCAAATGAAAAGAGAACAAAAAGGTGGTAAGCTAATTAAGATCACTTCATTTGACTCTTACTCTACGTGTTTAATGATTTAATGTTTCATTGAGGATTACTTTTCAAATTGAAAGAATAAATTGTGTTGGACAAATAAATAAATAAAAAATCAAAACACGTATGCACCAATAAATTAAAAAAAATTCGTATAGATGAGTTTATTTATCTAAACATTAATACACCGAAGGTCGGTATAAAAAAAATGTTAATCCATGGAAGATAATGAGTCGAAACAAAACATTCAAAACATGGGGATGATATGAACGGATTTTGAAACAAAACAATCAAATAATAGTAGCATTATTAATTTCATAAAAAAAAATAGAGATAATGAGAGACCTGAGGTGAGAAGATTTATTAAAATTGAGAGAGAATTTTTTCATTGGGATACATATGAGGCCATGAGATTTTGTTAAAATTGATAGAGGAATAGCAATAGAAATAAAAAAGATTTGTTAAAATTGATAAAGGAATAACCATAGAAATAAAAAATGATTGAGTATAGTGTGATATCTAATAATGTCATGATGAGTAATTTTATACTATACAATTTTTAAAACAAATAATTTAATAATACTAACAAAATTTTATTTTATATATATATTAAAAAAAAAATTCGTAAAATCTGGGGGGCGGTGGCCCCCCTTAGCCCCTCCCTCCCTCCGCCATTGGGTACGGTATTATAATTATTTTCTAAATTATATAGTACATGTTGAATAATAAAAATTACTTTTATAATTCAATTAGTGACTTTTATTATTTAATCTGTAATTTTTAAAAAACGATACAGTAGTTTTTTTAAAACTAAAAAATAATACAGTTAGTTACTTTTATTACTTAATAAAATCAATGTCTGGGAAGAAATTAAAGATACATGTGATTGTGTTCTGATTTTTTTTGTTCTTAAAACTATTTGTAGAATAGTTATAGAACAAATATTTCTGTATTTTTCTTTTGGATTTGAAATTCAAAAATCAAAACAAAAACAATTTTGATATCTTCTCTAACATTAATTCTAAAAATAAATAAATATATATATATATATATATATATATATATATATATTATATTTTTTACAATACAAGTCCTATCAAAGGCGTTCCCCTAAAATTCCACGCGGGAGTTCATTTATTCGCGTCCAATGGTGGAGTGGTTATGTTATAAGCATTTTACCACGTCAGATCAATAAAAGGTCAAGCATGGCAGTTTTAGGGTAAGCCATGCAAATAAGTTTTGCAGCGAGACATTAAAGAAAATGCAAATATGATAAAGCTTTTTTTTTTTGGGACCAAATTAGAATAATGAATAAACATGTAAAATTCCTTTGCCTAATAAATAAATAATGAGCATAATACTTGTTACCTACCTTCTGAACAAGTTCAACCCCCCTATCTGGAGTCGGAAAAGCCTGGCCCTTCAGAGGTCTGTCCATATCTGATTCTATTTGATTCTGATCACGTGAAGATAATGCAACTTTGACTGCTGTGACCTACAAAATCTGGTAAAAATCTCTGACGAAGAAGTAAGTAATTAAATAAGAAATAGAGCAGATAGAACAGAGAAACAGGGTCGGAATCTGTATTCATTGGAAAGTCATCTGAAATACAAGATATCTATAATAATAGGCGTTATAATGATTCTTGCCTAGAAGCAGTTTTGTTACAACAGCAACAATAATAATAGAAGTTACAAAGATATATTAAGTGTACTTAAGTAATGAAATATGTCTGATGCATGATTAAGACATGAGATTCTAAGAACCAGTGATGTTTATAAGTGGGTCTCAACTAAAGTAATGGATCTGTTTTCCGTTCACCAGCTGACATAATTGTTTTCAGGTCTGTATGCTGTGGCGATACAGAGGTTCTGCCAAATGTAACAATGAAGCAGCATGAGATACATGACATGGTACGTTTATACATAGAATGTTTTACATTGCAGCAAAAGAAGAACAAAAGTATAACAGTCTCTATTCAGTTGCCCTTAAACATAAAGTTCTGCTTACCTGTGTTGCTCAATGCAATACAATCAATCAAAGGTCTATCATTTGCATTTGGAATTCAATTCACATTCTGCAACAGAAAATTTTATTTGTCAACACTCAACAGAAATATAAGGAAATGAGAAGAAGCTCCAAACCATTGAAATCACCACTCCTCTCTTTAAAAGAAAATAAATAATATACATTTTTGAACAACTGAATGAGGATAATTTCAGATCTAGGATATTTAGATATATCCCCAGTAAAAGAGCTAAACCAAAAACAAATCATGGATCCATTGGCTCTATTAATAAAACGTTTCCCAGGCTCACATGCATAACAGAATAAATGCTCATTGCACATAAATCCTTTTAATTTTAACCATCATTACCCTTGAGTTAAAGCAACAGTTGATAAAGAGGGAAAACAAAAAAAGTAGCAATAACTTTTTTTTATCTGAGAGAGGATCATCAATTTTCCAATAACTACATAAATTACCATTTTCTATTTGGAAAATAAACACACAGAAGAAAATTTCTTTGTCAGAGGAAAATCCTTAAGGGCCCCAAACAGAAAATGTATTATCGAACTTCATACTTGGCAAGGACTGTTGGGAACCCAAAGAACAGAATATTTGTTTTCGGAGAGATAGAGAGATGAGAAAAACAGATAAATGAAAAGAAAAATAATACTTCTATAGTGTTTATTGAATTACAGAGACCTAAGGAGAGAATTCTCCTTCAAAAGGTTCCGCATCACAAAGGGTTCCCCCTTTCTACAACAAAGCTCATTCACAGTTGTGTCAGTTCCCAAATGATAACACCTCAGAATGCCCACTCTTCTACCCTCTCCTCCTATTTAAGCTAATTCCCTACCACTACAACTTTAATTGCGTAACTATTCTAACTACTTACTTCCTGGCCCTATCACAGACTGTATCCATAAAATGAATGTAGTTAAAACATAAGCGCTGGGTAAGGACATGAAGATATGTGTAGCAACTTATCAATTTGAACATCATATGAGAAACCAAATGGGATACAGATTATATATAAAAACAGATACTGTTGAATGTAAAGAGAGACGAACAACTTGTAAGCTATCAATAACTTGATGATTCAAAATATATACTGATCTAGCCGTTGTCTTGTTGCACAGAAACCCTGGCCTTGAGCGGACAAAAAATGAGAATCTGCTATCGACTCCCAGAAGAAACAGCTCAAATATTTCTATAAGCATTATAGATACCTCAATAGAAAACAAGGGACATTCTAAGACATCACAAATAATTAACAAATATGTTCAGGGCCACTGACTTTTCAAAACATAAATGGCAAGATCTACAATTACACATCCATTATGAACACACTTATACAAGAGTATATCTTTCCCACTAGTGCAGAGAAAATGAACAACTCCAGCAACTAATTTAACCAGGGGTTTTATAAGAGTTATGTTGTAGGAAAAGTGATTGTGTAATGTTACAGATTCGTTTTGCGTGCCAGAGGTTTTTTTTTTTTTTTTTTTTTGCTGCGGGCCCCACAAAATGTTGTGAGTGTAAGAAAGTTTTTCTGGTCATGTTAAATGATAGATGATAAACCCTTTAACCAGATGTGGGACTATTAGCACATTTTTTAGAAGCTAAGAAAACTTGCATCAATTATGAGAAAAGTTGTTATATATAAATGCTCTAACTAAAATCAATGTTCTAAAGAAGAGAGTATTTTTGTCTTTGGTATCCCGATATAGATTAGCTGTTTCACTTTACATTTTAGGATTACTACAAAAATCTGAGTTTCTTGAGAAAGATACTTGAGCAGGTTGGTCACATGATATATTCTTACTTTAGTCAACATCTTTCTTGTTCATCTACATAACAGTATCCTCCAGCATTCAACTATGAATCACTTAGAGAGGCATCATATCTCCATTGGAAAAAATTGGTAAAAAAAAAAGGATTGGCACATCTAATCATAAAGGATGGAAATGGAAGGTAAGTTCATCCTAAGGGATGAAATTGCCAAAACTGTTCTATTGCAAACAACTGCCTCTTTATCTAATCCTAAAATGGGAAAAATAAAAATAAAAATGAAGAGAGCAGTAAGGTCATGAAACCAGTCTCAACTCTCAAGACACAACCAAATCAGAGAACAAAAAGGAGCAGAAATAATTGTATGAAAATCACCAAAGGATCCTTTCTAGTTACCGATTTTGATATCAGGGAAAAACCATAGAGCACCACCACTGAGTTCTATATAAAGAACTGTGTATTATTAATCATAAACTATAATACGCTTGGAGTTGAAGACGAGTAAGAGAGCTTCGCATCATAAACAAAACATTGATAAATAAGAGTCTTCGCAGGAAACACTGTTGTAATCAGAAACAGATGAAACAACAATAATCCAAAAAATAAAATAATTCATAAACAATCAAAGATAACGAGAGGGGGAAACTGAATCAATTAGCCACAAAATCTCAACAAAAGCTTCGAAAAAAGTAGAATTCTTGCAAACACGATGAAAATAACAAATAAAATATCAATAAAAATAATTTAAAAAATATGGCGAGGGTGTGAGATTTGAAATTGAAGATGATCGAAGTACGAACATGTATTTGAAGACAATTTGGGTACAATACCAGAAATTGATTTTCGCCCCAAAAGGATGAGATAACTTATCTCCATCATCGGAAGAAATCCATTACCCTTAATATTTATGTGTGCAGCCCGCGCATAAGTTATTAATAAACAAATTGAACATAAATCACATGATTGAACTTGACAGATAAATATTTAACAATTTACCCCTGCTTAGAAGTTGTTGCATCTCCTCCATCTTCCTTTGGGTTTGCCACTACTGATTGATCAAAATGGTAATGATACACTCTTACGATAAAACACTACCCCCAAAAGTCCTGTTTATTCCCAATGCCTTGATATGTTCATCTTTTCGCCTGTCCTGAGGGATGGGTACAATACCCATGATGGTTAAACTATTCATTAATTCAATTATATTGCCTCAATTCTTGTTTTTTGCAATATTGTTATCCTTTGAGAGAAATGAATAATTTGCTAATGTTAGTAGTGCAGCAGAACCCATAATAGCTTGTGTGATTGCATCGTAAATATAAATTTTTTGTGCTATATTACTCGGATTTTTTTTTTTTTTTTTGATATTATGGGTGTATACCAAATTTGACACATCTATTTACTAAATGAAAAAAAGTTTAAAACTGTACCAAAAAAAGAAAAAAAGTTTAAAGGGACATAAAGGAAATATATAAAAAAAAAGTTAAAATGAAACATTTTCACCCCTTTTAATAAATAGATGTACCGAATTTGTTACACCGTATATAGCAAAAGTTTGCTCCGTTATTTTTAACTTATATCTATATTGTGTCAAGACCAAAGCTTGGCATACAGAGCTAGGCATATAGTATTTTTGAAGCATATAATACCAAGTACGCACAAAGGGAATAAAACTTTAGACTACCGTCTTATTGAATGATTAATACGACGGTATTATTATAATTATATACTTCAAGAAGTATATAATTATAATACTAATTTTCTTTTTCTCTTTTCATATCAATAAATTTTTGAAAAAAAAAGAAAAAAATTATTTTAATATTATAATTATATAATCCGAAAAATATATAAATATAATAATACTGCCTCATTGAGCACTCAATAGAACGATAATACTAAAGCTTTATTCCACAAAGGCATAGGGTTTCTATAGTTATGGGCCTTTTGACCTTTGTATGGTTGTTTTCGTAATGTATCACCGGAATGATTTCACGATGGAATGAAATACCGAAATAATGCATGATGACATGGTTGGTTCCATACGTTTTGAGACGCGTTGCCATAAGTAACGCGTTACATGCAACCCCCCAGTCGACCCTCACAACAGAATTTGAATTGGAAGTGATGGGACTGAACATGATAGATGAACCACCGCGTCCCAGTATTTTTTTAGTTCTTTAAAGGTCCCATTATTTTGGCTAAAAATCTTAGGTTAGTATATTTAGTTTTTATAATTTACTATCAATTTTTATTACTGTTTTATATATTTAATTGCATAAAGTTTTATTATTTATTGTAATAATTATTCTATTAAAATTGTTAAATACGCTATATGTTTTTTTTGATAACAAAATACACTATATTTATATTGTTAAATTTGTTAAAACTATTATATTATTATTATTATTATTATTATGTTATGGTTATTAGCCTTATATTTTATGAATAATTAATTTTTTAGGGTCTTTAAAGGTCGTACAATTTTTGTCTAAAATTCTTAGGTTAGCCTATTTATATTTTATAATTTGCTATTATTTGTTAGTATTAACGTTTTATATTCGATTGCATAAATGCTATTATTATTGTATTAATTATTTTATGAAATTTGTTAAATATGCTATATGCTATATTAATATTTTAGGGTAGTGATGTTATATTTTAAGCATAATTGTAATGTTCTTTAAAGGTCCGATTTTTTTGGATAAAAATCTTAGAGGAGTATATTTAGTTTTGATAATTTATTATTAATTTTATGATTACTGTTTTATATTTAAAGGCGTAAAATCTTACTGTTATTGTAATAATGATTGTATTAAAGTTGTTAAATATGCTATATTTATATTTATTAAATTTGTTAAAAACATTATATTATTATTATTAATATGTTATGGTTATTAACCTTATATTTTATGCATAATTATTAAAGGTACTACTTATTTTTTATAATAATATTTATTAGTATTAGTGTATAAATATTGTTATTATTAAAGGCTCGTGAGGTGATTGCTAAAGTGATATATCATCTACTACTGTGCTTGCTAAACTGACCGGCTGACTAGTGAAGCGATTGTTTGAAACGTGACTCATATAGTGCCGCGTCCAGTGTATGTGATGTTCACAGGACGCGGCTGGTAAGCAATCATGTCTTACGGCTATTAATGGCCGTGCCACAAGCATGTACAGGATGCGGTCCTTATGCTGCCATGTCCTTAAACGTCAGTTCCTCCTCCGCCGCGTCGTCATGCATCATTTAAGCGATACATTTGAGCTACAGATTATTCCGGTGATACATTACAAGAACAGCAATACCATGGTCAAAAGGCCATAGTTATGGGAATTTTCCTTTCTGCACGCACGCGAGTACAATAGGTGGGTACAGAGCTAGCATTAAAGTCCACGATTTGACCCAAAGTGGATTGGTCTACTGGTTGTTGGCTACATCTACGTACCCCACCAATGAAGTGGGAAAGATTCGAATTCTGGAAGCACCCATTTGAGGAGGGCTTTACCGTTAGTAATTTCCCGGCCGGAGTGGTTGCACATTTTGCCACCATTTTAGAAACCAAAAAAAAAAAAAAAAGTCCACGATTTTTATTTATGGTTATTCTAAAGATTTTCTCGCGTAGCATAAGAATTCAACTCTCATGTCAGTGACTCTTCGATTTGCGTGCAATTTTTTTTAATAAATATGGGACCCACCTCTAATTGAGTCACAACATAAGAATTCAATTCTCATGCAACATTAGAAAATCAAATACCTATTTTAAAAGTGACGACTTGATAATTTTAAAAATATAAATTTAATCAAACGATTTTTTTTCTGAAGAGTTATATTCTAAAAAAAATAATAATTTGATAACTTAAATTAATTAACCGCAATTTGCTTTTTTTACCGTCAATGTAAATAACTTATTTACATTAAATCCAAAACGACGTCGTTTTAAGACGGAAATCAAGGTATTTTTGTAATTATAATTTATTTCAGAATTATAATAATCTTTTTCATTATAATATTTTAATTTTCCAAAAAAAAAAATAACGTCATTTTGAAAGTGAATATAAATAAGTTATTTACATATTTTTTTAGCATTGAATTTCCCATTGTATCAAGTGATACATTGGAGGTAGAGTTGAAATATAATCTTCACTATTTATTTTTGTATTTGTAATAGTTAATTTATTGATTTTATTTTACTTTTAATTTTTATGGTTAAACAAACTTTTTTAAATATTATTAAAAATTTACATAACTAATTTATATAATATATTTATATAAAAATATTAATAATGGATGTTGCGGGATTAAATTTTTATTTTTCATTATGCATACTCTCTAAAAGGGGGGCGAATTGGAGCAGTGATAAAAGTGTTCCTTACCCAAAGGGTCAATGGGTTCGTTTCCAATAAATAGCCTTTTTGCAATTATGCATAATCTCTAACATCAATTGATTTTAAGTTTTCTAAGAACAGTTTTAAAACAGACGAATTTAACAATTTTTTTAATTTGAATAAGATTGATGACAACTCATATTTAAATTTTTTTAAATAAATTTCAATTTTCGTTATGTTGCGATTCCATTTAATTTACCACATTTTCGTTTTGCAAATAAAATGAAAGGAAGAAGTCTAGTAAAGGGAAAATAAAACAGTAAAATAGAAGAAAATTTGCTTTACATGGTCGACAACACAAAGTGGCTCTCAACCTGGTCAACAAAGAATCTTGATGTGTCGTATCCGACACTTCCTGATACTCTTCGACACTCCCCGACACTCCAATACGGGTTATAGAAATACACTCCCCGACACTCCAATACGGGTTATAGAAATTCAAAAAATGGTTCAAAGATTGCAGTGTGTTGAATTTTCAGTTCCAACTATTAGGTTCGTTGAATTACGATTATCATTTTATTGAGTTTAATATAAATATTTGGGATATCTTATGTTTTTTTCAAAATTGATGAATATTATAAGTTTAGTTTCATTTTTTTGTTAAATTATTGAATATTAAATATAATAAACACTATATAAACTAAAAATATTATTTAATATCAAAACATGTCTTAACGTATCGAAATCTAATATTTTTTAGAATTAACGTGTCGGAGTGTCGTGTCATATCGTATCGTGTCACGTGTTCCGTGCCAGTGTAGATAGCTCCCAACCTTATGCAATCGAAGTCCAAGTAGTAGATATTTGGAAGTTAAAGCAACCAAACTGATGGGATTGCACGAAAGCCAGAGTAACCATTCAGATAAGAAACAGGAAAATAAAAGTTGTTGAAATGCATGTAGTTAATCTGGAATGCATCCCATGGATTAACTAGACGCATTATTATTCGATGCAAATTATTTAAACCCCTCACCTCGATCTTATCATTAGATCAATTTTAATGACTTTACATGTTAATTTATTTAACTTACGCACATGTATCAATACAATTTTTTTTTGGTTGAGTAGGATAGGTTCGTGAGATATCCAAATTCGATGAATCCTATCTGCTATCACTCAAGTGAATAAATAATGTATTCCCAAATACATGCATGTATAAAAAAAAAAATATGTATTCCCAAATACGTGTACGGTGGATCTTTCTCAATGACATGAACTTTGAGTACTTCTTCTTTCATATGATCATCACTGCCATAAACTTATTTTGCGTCAGTACTCTTTGATTTTCGGAAAATGTTTGCAAATGTTATTATGTAACCAGTTTAATAATATATGAATTCACAGCGTAAAAAAGTTAGTTAAGTAACATATCGTCCACCCACTATGTACATCAACTTTATGGGTAGTATTTATTTATGTATATTTTTGTTTGCAAAGCGTAACGTATAGGCCTTGACAAATTATCTCAATCAAATGTAAAACATGAATGAACTATCTTAACGTATAGGCCATGATTAGTACAACTAGTAGCTTCAAGCCAATGAATGAACTAGCTGGGTTTATATTGAGGTTCGAATGTATATATGGTTTTGCTTATTGAGAATAAAGCAGCCTGGTGCACTTCTATTTATAGTGTTGTTTGGAGGTAGTTTGATTTGACCTGTATATAGAGTAAACTATTTATTCGTGACATAATATAATAATGGGATTTAATTTTCTCATCTTACATTAAAATTCAATTCTTATATTGTGATTCAACTAAACTAACGTGGATTCCACATTTATTAAAAACAGAAAAAAAAGGAAGGTAAGGCCGGTAACATTACCAATGCCCGTAAACTACTGCTAGCTCGCTACACCACCTATTTGCTAAGGCCATCATCAGAAAATAAGGTTCTCAAGCAAAGGGAAAGTAGCTAGTTATAGGGTCCACCGAATTGGAAATCGTACCATATTGAGAAAGAAGTATAAAATCATTAATGTAGTCTTAGATAATAGCTTAAGTTTTTAGGTTGAATTGATTTTTTTATAGTATCATAGCCTTTGAAGTTTTTTAGCATAGGTAGATGGGTCTGGACTTTCGTGTAAGGGGGCGTGTTAAAGAAGTATAAAATCATTACTGGAGTTTTACCCAATATCTTAAATTTTTGGATTAAATTGATTCTTTACACAAGTTATCTCTAATATTTTCGCAAATTTCCACTAATGAGTATATCCAGCAATCAAAAGATACATAAAATACAAATATACCGGTTTCGTAGAATTCCAAAATTAAGCCTGTTCAGTTTTCATCCATGGGTTTTATATTTCTCATGTTAAATGAGAATTGAAATCTCATGTTGTAGAGATAAAAAACATGTGAAATCCATGTGTTTAAAAAAATTAGATGTAGGACCCATGTCAGCACCGAAATCAAAGGGTGTATAGGAAAGTTTGAATTCTCATGTGAAATGAGAAATATAAAACCCATAATTAATTAGAGAAAATTAAGTTGCAACAATAGGCATATTTTGTTGTCTTCAGAGAAAGGCGAAAGACAAAATTCTTAACTGCAATATCACCAAAGGAAGTTCAGTAAAATTTAATATCGTATATATGTAGTTACCTAAGCATAGAGAAATTTAATCCGAAATGTAGAGTTTCGAGTAAAAAATATCTTATTCAAGTTGCTTAATTCCAATGTTGAAAATAAAGGAATTGTTACATCTGCAATATATTACTGAGTTCCGTGGAACAAACACCACTATGACGACAGTGACATTCATATTAGAAGTAAGAATAAGAACTGTTCAAATGCAAGTTGAGTGATATTCATCAAATGGACGAACCACATTCATGTCAGGCATCGCTGAAGAGGGAGGCTAATGCATTCTCAACTATATACACTGTATTTTTCCAGTAACATGAACTAGTTAGGTCATTCTTCTTTTCATCATACGTACGTTAAGCCACCGGATTGGTCGATGAGCAACCTGCATGAATTACTTCAACTGTAGCAATATACTATGTAACATGTATTATGTCTCTTCAATTTTCAGACTATATATATTGGTAAGAATATTAAGTAATTTGTGAAGCCGTTAATGCATGATGATTTTTCTCGTATACTATTAGAAAAAAATTGTATAGCGACTGAATTGCTATGAAAATTGCCTCGCTAATTTCATCCTCGCTACTACTTTCTCTCGCAAAATCGTTTGCGAAGGAATTTGTGATGAAAAGTAGTGGCGATGATGAAATTAACGAGGAAATTTTCATAGCAATTATGTCGCTATACAAGAGTTTTTTTCCAGTAGTACGTAAAGCGTGTTGTTTATTTTTTTAGTAAATTATTTGTTTATTTTAAACTATGTATTGGAAGAATTTTGGGCCAATTTCCAGCAAAGTATTATTTTGATGCCTTTTCCTTTTTTATTTTTTTGGTTATATTTTATATAATCCAATGATCTGGTCATTAATTTGCTTGAAGGAAATGGAGCTAGCTAACACGTTATCTTGACATGTTCCTGTAACTTTTTTCTTTCAACTCCTGTTCCTGTTGAGATTGACTCATCCTTTGGTTTTTGACTGATTGCAATAAGTATAACAATTCTCTCAATTCTTCTTTGCGTACGTATGCATGCAGATGAATTGAATCCTCGAAAAGAAACCATTTGTTTTCCTTTTGAAGGAAAAACGAATTTCATTGGTGAAAGGTGAAGAGCCGTTTTATTTTGTCTAATACCTTTCGTGGCAGCAATCATTTTTTATTTTGTTAGGGAAGGATTTGGCGCTACTTGTGAGATAGCAATAATGTATGAGGATTTTAACTGTTTAAATACAAAACAACTATTATTATTTTCTCTCTTATCTTTTTTTTGTAACAATTTTCTCATTTTTTATCTTAATTAATGTTGCTCCAACACCTTTGATTTATATTTAAATAATTGAGATCCTCTTAGATGATCTTATGTCACATGAGCATATCTATATCCCATAAATATAGCATGTATTGATGTGATATCATATATAAAGAGGGCGTTATTTTATAATTAGATCACTATTTCTTTTTTTAACAAAAATAAATGAATTAAATCGTATAATTGTGTTTCGCTATGCGTCTATCCTTGCTATAGAATTAATTAAATGATAATAATATAGTCAAACATATTAATCAGAAAAAATATTTGGTGATTACTACATCACCGTAACTTTTGAACATAGCTACTAGAGTTTTACAGTTTTAGGACCTGGGATTTAATAATGATCTTAATTTTGCCACTACTGTAAATAAAGAAAATGTTCGAAGGGAATTTTTTTTCCTGTCATTATTTACAGGGAATAAAAAAATGAATGAGAAAATCACAAGTTTTTAATAAGGTCGGTAATATTTTTTTAACGGAAATAATACCCTCCTGCTACAGGAGAGTAAAATTTTTTCCTACACAAATTCATTTTCCGTGCCAATTAATTTTTCTTTTCTTTTTTAATATAAAATATGGGATCCAGATTTAACTTATCTCTATTTTTTTCTCTCCTACTATCCTACAAGAAAACTTGAATTTTTTTAATTAGGTTTGGGTTTTATTTTGGATGGAAACCAGGCATAAGGCAAGGTGCGGTCTCTTATGCATTTGGTTTTTTGCCTTTTTATTTTAAATTTTTTGCGATTTTTAGATAGATGAAAATTTTAAATTTATTTTTAAAAGAGATGAAATAAATCTTCAAGTCATAATATGTTTGTGTTAATATTTGAAAAATATATTTAGTCATTAATGATCTTTGTGCAGAGGATCTAAGTTTAAGTTCAAAATGTAAATTTATATTTGATATTTTTGTTCAATTTATAAGTGCGGTTAGAAATTTTACTAATGTGATAATTTCACAGTTAATTATTCATCGAACGACAAACAAATAAGGGGAAGGTTATATTTATAAATTTTTTGTTTTTAAACTTTTATAAATTATATTATGTCTTAGTAATAAAACACTTTTGAGTGAAGTCTTACCAGTAAAACCAGTGGCAGACCTAGAACTTTTTATAGTGGGGGGCGAAATTTTTTTTATATTATTAAAAAAAAGTACATACAATCATATGTGAACCTAATATAAAAAGATAAAAAGTTTGAAAGGGTTTTATTACAAAACTCAAGGTCAATTCACTAAACTCTTGCTCTACGTTCTTTCATATTATTAAACTCTTCTATAATTGAATCTGCGCTAAAATTTAAAACAATTTTTTTTTCAATATATGTAATCAAAGAATCATCAAAAAATTGATCTTCCATTCAATTTCAAAGTCTGGTCTTGATTGTCTTCCATTTGATAATGGATGCGAGCTCTTTTCCTTCCCCAATATTTAGCTCAAAAGATTGGAACCCCTGTTTGTGTTGTCTTCTTTGACAATGATTTTCGCCACCATCTTGATAATCAAGTGTGTCTGATTTTGAAATTTTTTCTTGAACTCTAAAAGTTTGCCACTTCCTTTGGAAAAGACTACAATTTCAAACTCTAAAGTTGTGTTTGTTTAAGATTTTTGAAACTTTCAGCCCAATACTTAATTTTTTTAGTTCAAAATAAAAAAAATTTCAGTCCAAAATTATATATATATATATATATGGGTTTAGCGGATATAAAGTGACTGCACCTAAGGATTGGTGCAGTCATATAAAACTACGTCGTTTTATAATGTAAAAACATTAAATATGGGGAATAATAACCATACAAAGGTAGAAATATATATAAAACATTAAATATGGGGAATCATAACCATACAAAGTTGGAAAAAGTATAATATTTTTATTTTCTACAATTAATTTTAAATGCGAACTTCCTTTATCCCACCCAAAACAACGTAGTTTTTAGGTGACTGCACCAACGCTTATATACAGTCACATTACAAATCATTTTGCCTATATATATATAATATATATATATATATATATATATATATATATATATATATATATATATATATATATATGGGAGGGGTTATATTTACTACATGTTAATCTTACTACTTTTACTACTGAATTGTCACCATTAGATTCATTTTTAATCTAATGACTCATATTTATCCCTTATAATCATAATTTTTCCATCACTCATCCCTCTCTTTTTCTCTCTTTTTTCTCTCTCTAGGTCACGCTTATCTCTCTCTCCAAATTCCATCTTTTCATCTCCCTCCATCGTTTCCCCTTTCTATAAAGGTGAACCCTAATATCATCGCTCTGATCTTTCTCACACCCTCTTCGATACAAGATCTAATGGACAAATTAGGACCGAGTATTCCAGAAAGCTTGTTTCAGATGCTACCACTGCAAAGGAATATTTTTTTATAATTAAATTAATTTTCTGGAATATTTTTTTAGGTTTCAAATCTGATGTATTCTTTATTTTATTTTAATCACAACCAGGTCTTTTATTTAATATTTTTTAAATCATTGAGGTTTGTAAAGGAAATCCAGGTCCTAGCAAACATGAATTTTCTTTTCTCCATTTTTACTCGTTATTCTACCCATTAAAAGACCGTTATTTTCCCATTGATATAACACCTAAATTTCGTTTCCCACTACCCAGTTGAACGATATCTCGTTCAATTATGAAGGCATGCAACCAGTGGGCGTGATGCTTGCCGGAATGCATTGCGGTGAAAAAGAGTTTTCCGCCAGAGTTTGTTGCTCCTCGCTGTCGTTCATGGAGAGTGATGAATGGTGACAAAAGAAATTTAAAGAATGAAAAGAAAGAAAAGCAACGATGAAGAGAGAAATTTGTTGGAGAGAGAAGGGAGTCTCTGTGCAGTTCCCAGAAAAGAGAGATGGCATCGGTAAGGAAAAAATTAGGATTATATGGAATAAATATGAACCATTAGATTAAAAATAAATTTAATGGTGATAATTCAGTAGTAAAGGTAGTAAGATTAGTAAGTAGTAAATATAACTCTTCCCTATATGTATATATAGTAAAAAAAATATAAAAATCAGGGAGGAGCGGTGGCCAACCTTAACCCCTCCCCTGGGTCTACCTCTCAGGTAAGACATAGTACAATTTGTAAAAAAAAAAAAAAAAAAATCGTCGATATGACCCTCCTCAACAAATAATATGTAATCGATGTCACCTACTCTTGTCGTCATCTGGTTTCGAGGGCTTACGACCTAATTTATTGTTGACATATCAAACTTAAGCTTTTATAATTATTTATTTCATTAAATAGACTTAGGTTTAAACTCTTAAAAAAAGCTTATTTAGCTGAACTTATTGACTTATTTATTTATTATATGATATATCGTTAAAATTGTATACTTTTTATAATTCATTAATCATATATTAACAATTTTTATATATTTTATGCATAATGTAATAATCATATATTTGAATAAAATTTTAAAAGCTAAAATCTATTGGTGTATTTTAAAGTATTCGTACAATATAAGCTTTAAATAGGATGCAAATGAAAATATAAGCTTTAAATAGGATGCAAATGCATCAAAAGGGGAGAATATAAATAATATTAGTAAGTCAAGCTAAAGATAATATTTTTACAAACTGCCTTAGCTTATTTACGACAAACTTTTTTAAGATTAACCCAGATTTTAGCTTTGAATGGGTGGTTATACTTATGCAGGTCATTGGTGATTGATTTCGAAGACATGATTCGTGACATTTGCGTTGATTATTTCAAATTATTTTCTCTACGGATAAATCACGGCCGTTCATTCGCCAAAAATAATGGGCCGAATTACCCATATTTTATCCATATTACCCATATAAATCACGGCCGCGTGTACGTTCGCCAAAAATTATTTTCCTTTAATATATATATATATAGGGGAAGGATATTGTAACAACCAAGTTATGTTACTACCATACCAATTAATCTCACCATTAGATTACTTATGTTGATCCAACGGTTATATTTATTTTCATCTTTGTATGGTTATGATTTCTCAAATTTAAAATAAAAGCATTAAATATGGGAAATCATGACCATACAAAAGTGAAAATAAATATAAAATATTAAATTTGGGGAATCATGACCATACAAAAATGAAAATAAATATAACCGTTGGATCAACATAAACGATCTAACGGTGAGATTGACTGGTAGTAACATGGTAGTAACACAAACTTGGTTGTTACAATATCCTTCCCCATATATATATATATATATATATATATATATATATATATATATATATATAAATATATATATATTCAGAATCATTTCACACCAGTGTAAGTTACACTCTTAATCTTGTCCGTTGATTCCACTTATATCTAAGAGCTTTGGTTTTTTAGTAATGTGAACCATTAGATACAAGTGAATCAATGGTCAAAATTGAATGTAAGACTTCTAACTCTTACACCGGTATAAGAATATCATTCCCCATATATATATATATATACATATATATATATATGGGAGGGTTCTTTTGACTGCAGAATAAGATTTTTAAGTCTTACTCCTCATCTCAGCAGTTGATGGATATCAACGATTGTCATTTATAGTGTAATTAATAATTAATTAATATAACTTCCTAAATTATAACCGTTGGATGAACGGAAATCAACGATTATATATATGAGGAGTAAGACTTATAAATCTTACTCAAATGATCTCTCCCCATATATATATATATATATATATATATATATATATATATATATATATATATATATATATAAGGATCACTATTAGAAAACCCACAAGTTCCTTTACCAAAAAAAAAATAAAAACCCACAAGTTCTGTTAGCCATTTACGCCAGTTTTTTTTTTTTTATAAATTGATTTCCTTTTTGGGCTAGAGCCCAAGAAATGAAAGAGGTCGAAAAGAAAAGCGGAGTATATTTTTTATATAAGGTGCACGCGGCCTCGGGCACGATAATATGCATGTATAAAGAAACAGAAAGGCTGCTTACCAAAAAAAAAATAAAGAAACAGATAGGCATAATAACAAAATATTTCATATAAAATAATAGTAATAAAGACATTCACTAACTGATAATAATAATAAAAACAAAAACACGGAAAGACAGTGACAGAACAGCAAGGCATAATAAGAAATATTTCATATAAAATAAAAACAAAAAATTAAAAAGGGATGCGACTCTCATCCTTATGAAGCTCTATTAATTGTTCAGTTGATTTTGATAATATGAAGCTGTTTAATTTATTGATGATGCCCTCCACCTCGTGGGCTAGGACCGGAGTTGTCAGCTTCCAGTTTGCGAATGATGTTCTTCTGTCCATGACCTTCAATGAACCTCCTCACAACTTTGTGCGGTGACTCCATTAAGGTACTCTGCGTTTCTTGATCAGCAGCACCTTTATGCAGCACTAATGTGTCAAGTGGTCGTGCCATCCCATGTAGGATATTCGTGGAGAATAACAGAACAATAAGAATGAATGCAAAGGATTGGATTCTTCCAGCCATGAGCAAAAGAATCAGGTCACACTGAGATTTGTAAGGTATATATGATTTTGTTTGCTATTTGTGAAGAAAGCAGCATGGGGAACTTCTATTTATAGTGTTGTTCGGATGGTGTTTGTCTTGACCTGTGTATTTTGAGTCATGAGTGAACTGTTCCATGAACTGTTCATGGGAAGTGGTTTTTAGTGAACTGTTTATTGATGACGTATAAAGTGATAATGCCCGTAAAATAAGTTACTTCCTATGTAGTACAAAGTGGCTATAAACAGTGACCGAGTCATGAAAAAAAAAAAAAATTAGGTGATGTCAAAAAAAATTTAACATATTAAATTATCAAAATATTTATCGTAATTACGCACATTTATCATAAAAAAATTAATTCTAACATATTTATTTAAATTATTTATTAAATAATTTCACAAAACATTGAAATTTTTATTATTATATATAGAAACAAACATATAAAAATGTAATGATCAGTCATCTATCAAATGAATTTGAATTTCTTTGATAAAAGTGGAGACGAAATGAAATTGCTATGTTATTCCTTAGTCAGCTAAATCGTATGGCTAGTATTCATTTGTTAAAAACTTGTGCAACCATATGGCTAGTATTCATTTGTTAAAAATTTGCGCTCCAGAACTAAGAAGTTTTTACTATGCATCACGGAGGTTGATTGAGTTTGTTGCTGGGCAGCGGCTGGTGTTGGTTTTGAGAACAAGAACAAGACTTAGGGCAACATAGAGGGAGGATATTTTGGGAAGCTGATTGGAAAAGAGAGAGAGAGAGAAAAAAAAAAAAGAGTGAGGGGTGGGAGAGAGATAATTGTGTAAAGAAGATGTGGGTATAAAAATAAAAAATAAAAATATGTTTAAAAAATAAAAAGTATAAAAATAAAAAATAAAAATATGTTTAAAAAATAAAAATGACAAATGAGCGGTTAAAAAAAAATGAGGGAAAAGAAAAAATTAAAAATTCAAGATAAAAATATTACAATTTTGTTATATTTATTTAGACAGTGCCAAGTAGGGGTGGTAAACGAGCCAGCGGCCTTTCAGGGGTCTTTGGCTCGGCTCGTAAAGGCCTGAGCTTGTTTAATAAAAGCTCGTGTTAGAACCAGACTTGAACTTGTATAAAGGCTCGTTTAATAAAAAGATCTTAGGCTCTAATTCAAAAGCTCGACCTTAGAGCCTCCCAGGCTAGCCTAGTATATAAATATTTATTTATATTTTTGATACTACTTGTAATAACTCTCTCTCATCAATTTATTTCACCCCATTTTATTGGTTTAACAGACTTTTTGAATGATTTTGTTCTATATTATGCTATTTGGATATATATTGAATTTATGTATATTTATGGAATTACTAGTGTTGTTCTATATTATCCTCCATCCTCCTTCACACAAACAAACTCACAAAAACTCATTTGTTCCACTGTGCATTGCTTGTTTGTGTCAATTTATTTATTTATTTTTATTTTTGTTGGCACTATTTTTTATAACGGGCTAAGATAATATAACCTGTTATCTACCTTCTCTCACTTTAATTTTATTTATTTATTGTAGACTTTGAACTCATTTGTTCCACTGTGCACTGCTTGTTTGTGTCAATTTATTTATTTATTTTTATTTTTGTTGGCACTATTTTTTATAATGGGCTAAGATAATATAACCTGTTATCTACCTTCTCTCACTTTAATTTTTATTTATTTATTGTAGACTTTGTAAAATACTGCTGCAAATTGGAAGCTAATGTTTCTATCTGGAAATTGATTTTTTGTGGAATTCTGTTCTCTTATTTTTATTCTTTAACATGCTAAGATAGGTTTCACACAGGCTTTTATTTTTTGTAAATAAACCAGGCCATAAGCCATTATTATATTCGTTACAGGTAAGAGGCTAATGTCAGTCGGATATGTTTAAATACAGGCTTGTCCCGTTAAGATCAAAACTCGGCTCGGCTCGACCCGTTAACACCCCTAGTGCCAAGTTATAATTTTAGGCATTGTCAAATTATAATTAATTATATATATATATATTTATAATAGGGGTTAATATTTTCTAATGTTACATGAAAAAATATTTTTCTTCTACACACAAATCAATGATGGAGCTCTATACCTTTTCTCTCTCTTGTATTCTCTCTCATGATCTTATCTCTCTTCTACTTTCTCACGTAACATGAGATTAACCCTTATAATAATTACAAAATTTTGAAATAAAGGTAGTGCCACGCCACTACCTAGTGACAAGGTGGCACTGGCTCTGAAGTTTGAACCTGGTCAAAATAAGGGAATTGAAAAAGCACCATTGGGACGACAGTGATATTCAAGTACGAGAAAAACAAAATTTGTTCAAATGCGAGCAGCGGAATCGAATAGAATGGATGAACAACATTCACGCATGTTAGCCATCACTCATGACTCGGGAGGGAGGCTAATGCAATGTACATGGAAACACTGAATACCCTTTCTATGGTAGCATGAACTA
>JAVKPL010005359.1:0-24187 GCA_032173675.1 Gastrolobium villosum | reverse complement strand
CGACTTGCCTTGCCTCCGAACTTAGCCAACATCCACGACGTGTTTCACGTGTCTCAGCTTCGGAAGTACGTGGCGGATCCTTCGCACGTGGTGCAACCGGATGATGTGGAGATTCGGGAGAACTTAAAGACTCCTGTCGGACCACTCAAGATTCTCGATCGTGGCGAGAAGCAGTTGAGGAGCAAGATCATTCCGATGGTCAAAGTGCAATGGTCAGGAAGAACTCCTGAGGAGTGTACCTGGGAGCGAGAGGACGAGCTTCTCCGTCAGTATCCAGAGTTTCGAGACAGGTATATTCTGATTTTGAGGACAAAATCCTTAAAAAGGTGGGGTGAATGTAAGAGCCTCCACCACTAATTAAGATAATTAATGAATTAATTGTGATAATTAGGAAATAATTCCATAATTGACCCTAATAATTATTATGAGGCTTTAATAATTATATTTAGTGGGTAAGAATGCTGAAAGTCGCTTTTCAGAAGAAAAGCGCAGATACCGGTTCTGCTAGTCGGTATTAATGCGTACCGAAAAAGTATCCCAGAAAATTATTATAAGTGCATGATAATTACTAGAATAATATGTAGGACTTGTAAAACGAGTTTCAAGTCAAAATAATGAAATCTGATGCCAGAACTGATACTGGCTATGGAAAAGCGCGTACCGAAAGGTGCTCAGAAAAATAATATAAAAATATGATAATTCTTGTAAAATCGAGTAGGTTAAGATTCCAAAGTTTGGGATTAAAATGCTAAGTGTAGCAATTAAATCTAATACTGTGTGTTTTAATGTTTTGGCTATAAATAGGCCATTTAAGGCACAAAACCCTAGGTGGCTGTTATTCTCTACGTAGAGGGTGGCTGTTATTCTCTACGTAGAGGGTGGCTGCTCAGTTTTCTTAAACACTATTTCATGGCTTCTTCTCCAAGTTTTGAGCTTTGAGGCCATTTCTTTTACCATTTCTTCTCCTAAACACTTGTGGTGAGTGAGAGTGGGCATTGGGAGGGTGTTGGTGGCCTTGCTTCTGAGTGTTGGGGCTGTGTTGGGGTTGCTAAAGGGGCTGAGTTGGTGGTTTGTAGTGCTGGGGCCTTCTTCTTGGCTTGTGAGCTTCAAAGTGTCAACCTTTGTGTAGAAAGGACCCACCTTGTTGTGCATTTTCGTGCACCCTTACAAGTCTGAACCTTGGAGTTGGTTGTGAGCTCCAAGAGCACCTCCACTTTCTGTTTCAAGCCTTTGGTGAGTTGTACCAACCTTGATCATGTGTTTTAATGGGTTAAAGGTGTCATCTTTGCATGTAAATGAGTTAAGTAAGTAACCAACTGATATGTTAACCTAAAAGGGTATAAAAATGCATGCTTTAACGTGTTAAAGTGTTAAAAATGGAACCTTGGAAGGATATCTTCGCGAAATGCAGAAACTGCATTCTGTCGCGAAATATCCGGATATTTCGAGTGAGATATCCGGATATTGGATATCCTGATATTCTGAGGGAGATATCCGGATATTGGATATCCTGATATTTCGAGTGAGATATCCGGATATTGGATATCCTGATATTTCGAGTGAGATATCCGGATATTGGATATCCTGATATTCTGAGGGAGATATCCGGATATTGGATATCCTGATATTTCGAGTGAGATATCCGGATATTGGATATCCTGATATTCTGAGGGAGATATCCGGATATTGGATATCCTGATATTTCGAGTGAGATATCCGGATATTGGATATCCTGATATTTTGAGGGAGATATCCGGATATGGGATATCCTGATATTTCGAGTGCGATATCCTGATATGGGATATCCTGATATTTCTTGTACGATATCCTGATACGGGATATCCTGATATTTCCAATGAGATATCCGGATATTCTGGGATTTCGAAGAACAGTAGCTTTACTGTGCATATAGTAAGCAATTGGGGGTTTGTGGACCCTAGATTAAGGAAGTTGGGCTTCTGTAATTAATGAACTAAGTCAGAATCAAGCGATTAAGGGCTTATGGCTTGTATGGAGCCTTAAGACGTAAAACGTAAAGGAAAGGCGTTGTCTTTAAGTTGTACGCTTGAGATGCATGATTATTGATATAGTATTGGTCCATAACAGATTGTGATTCTGCGGTGTTTGGACTTTGAGCTGTGGACTCTTGGCTTTGGGTGTTAGCTTGCAAGGTAAGCTTTCGTGTCCTCGGTTAGCCATGTTATGGTTCCACCATGTTCCATGGGGATATGGTATATGCATGCTGTGTTACATGCTTTTGAAAATATGAAATGTTGATTGAACTTTACATGTAATGGCTTTTAATATGCATGTGTTGTTCCATCTGGACGGTAAGCCTGAGTATGTTGCGTCATACAATACGGTGATCCGGGGTGGATGCAAGTGGCGTCTTGCACTATATGTTGGAGATAGACGTATTCCTGCATTTCTCTAGCCAGTAGAATAGTATTGACATACATGGCATGATTATCTGCTGCATTGCATTATTTTAGAACTGATGATGATGAACTGCTTTTAAACTTATATTGCACATGTAAGTGAGCTTGGGGTAGAAGATCCTTGAGGACCCCTTGTCTTATTGAGATTTCTTGTTTAGAGATCTCACCCCACGTTTGGGGAATGCTTATTTCAGGTTCAGGTAGTATGGGGGCTGATGTCTCTGGTGGCAAGAGGCCAGAGCATGACTGATGATTATTGTTATGACTGCTTGTTGATAGCATGACTGGATTGGATGTTGTTTATGTTTTCTGCACCTTTATTATTATGATTTTGATGTTGAGACTGATGTTGGGCTTGTTGCCTTAGTTGTGTGAGCATGGGGTTTGTCCATGTCACTTTATGTTAGCACTTTGAGCTGAGTTGTATAAACTGTTAGTTGGTCCGGTCTACGTGTTGTAGTTCCGTGACTAGAGACTTATGCTTATGATATTTATTTAGTGAGGTATTTCAGTTAGTTGTTTTATTGCAATTACATACAGGCAATGTTTTTATTAACTGTTAATAAGCAAGTTGGTAATGATAATGGCATCATAATTGAAAAGAAAAAAATATTCCGCATTTTTAATTAAGCGCAGCTTAATACGATAGTATGATAACATTACCGGATATATACGGGGTGTTACAGAGGACATGATCATAGGTTCTCATAATTGATGAACAGATTCACAGCTGTTAAATAAAGCTGGGCACTTTATTTAGGCTGCAATATTTATGAAATGGTTTTGTCCGAATCATTGTAAAATATTGGTGTGAATTAACATTCACATTGAAAGGATCAAGGAGAGATTTGATTAAGGTTATTTTTCTGTCATAAGGTATCATATCTCTAGTTAACTATAGTTATGTAATTGCTCTTAATCCTGAGTTTATTATAAATAGGTAATCAAATAGTTTTCATTCTTTGATTTACCAACGGGTGAGGTTCGATCTATTGACGGCCAATAACTCAGTATTTTGGGCGGGAGATTATTTGATTATCGGTATTTATGAGATAAACAACATGGAATTTGTAGGATATGTCCCCTTGATGTGTTTCGGTACTTGGATATTAAAGACACTGGCCAATGCATGTAATCCATTAGAGAAACTATCATAGTCAAGGGAATAAATAATTGATTGAGTTACAGAAAACTTGTCAATCAGTTATAGATATTCTATAAAGGGGCGATGCATATTAATGTTATAAGTGTTATTAATCTTGGAGTTCAAGTTCGGGCTTTTAGTGGAATAGCACCAAATTAGATAATCATTTGTTGATTATCAAGAGCCTTGATTAATACAGATGGTAGATCCTCAGGCTAGCTCAAGAAAACGGATGGGACAATTTCAGTTGATGACGACTAGTGGGATACATGGACTTGGGCTTTAGGCTCAAGTTTGTACTCAAGAGCAAGTGGGAGATTGTTGAGTTTTTGCTCTTTCACTAAAGCTCAATAGGGTCAAGAGTGTAAGAAGAGCCCAAGAAACCTAAAGCCCATTCAGTTTAGGGTTAGGGTTTCTTGGGACCCATATATATACTACGTTTTAGTCATCAGCCTCCTCTAGAGGTTATCACTTGGTGGTTGCATAGGCTGATGTATGGTCATCTCCCTGAAAGTGAGAAAGTGCCCACACATTTCCCATTTCCCCTTGAGTCATAGTCTGGAAGATCTGCCATAGTCCAGCATCAAGGGATTTGTTCGTGCTGCGGCACTGAGGTGAGCAGTTCGTGAAGAGGAATCATATAAGGAAAGATTCTACACGAGATCTGCGCACCAAGAGGTAATCGTGAAATGAGGATGATTCGGTAAGCATACCAATGTACTAGGTCCTAAATCTCTTCCGCATAAATCCAATAGTTCCTACAATTTTGAAATTATTAAGGCCCGATAAAATCCAATCATGCTTATCCGTTGGGGCCTCACATGATTATTTTATCGATAGACCCACAATGTGCCTGGAGGTTAAATTAATTTCTTAATTTAAATCTCCTCCCATAATTATTTAGGTCCAATCTAATAAAATTCAATCATGCTAATACGATGGGACTTCACATGATTATTTTATTAATGGTCCTATAATGCGCATGAAGGTTAAATTAATCTCTTAATTTAAATATCCTTCCATTCAACATAAGCAACATTTTCTAATTTCCAAGAATTTTTTACACTCTTGACCCTATTGGGTTTTAGTAAAAGAGCAAAAACCCAACACTATCGACTTCGTGTATTTTTTTTTGCTGATTTAATTTTTGAAAGTAAGATACATTGCTGGAGGTCATTGATTTTTCTAGAATTTTATCTTCTTAGTAGAATTCATGAAACCCTTAATTGCTAAATTTATGGCTTTGATGGTAAGATGTTCAAACGCCTTTAGTAGTGTTTTTATGTAATACTCGAGTTGAATTCTGAATAGGACACTCATTGCTGGGCTTTCAAATGATCCTGAAATAGTTTTTCCATTGGGATCCTGAAAATCCATTTTTTACTACAACTAATTTTGATTTCATTCAACAATAAATAAATACAACAATAATGGGTAAGTTAATAATGGTGTCAACAAGCTTTGTATTCCTTCTTTCTTCTTCTTGGTATTTCCTACAAGGATCTGAGATCTTCTCCATTTGAGCTTCGGTCATAGCTACTAGGGAAACGAGAGAATTTTATTTGGAGTTCCACTCTTCTTATGATGTTGGCGTGGAGTAGGAGTGGATAGTCCTCTTGCATGTGATAGGTCAAGTGTAGGAAGACACCCCTTCCATGTGAGGTTAAACAAACATTGTGTGGTGCTAAGAGAAGTTGAATATACTCCATGGAGCTAACTTGCTCCGGTCAAGGATGGTTGTATTGTCTTGGAGTGTTTCAAGAGGAAACTAGAGGAAGAATGATGTGTGAAAACTAGGAAACCATAGAAGTGATGAAAGGTTGTGTTTCGGTTGGAGAAAATAATAGGGAGGAGATGATGGTTTGGCTTGAGGGAAGTGTGGTCTTCGGTTTACTTGAGGAGTGTTGTTCAATGAAGAGAATAGCTTGTGAGTGTGAGTAATAAAAGTGAGTTCTGGCCGAGACACAGGGGATGTAAAGAACTAATTCAACCCAAAACCCACCTATCTGTGCGAAGAAAGAAATTCCACTAGAAAGAAAGTGGGAGGCGGTGAGGATCGAACCTGGTACACCGAGGCTCTGATACCATATAAAGAACCAATTCAACCCAAAAATTTAAACTATTGGATAAGGCTGCATTAATGGTTTTATATATCTCAATAGGAAAATGGAAAAGGTGTCATCAATTTGAGAAAGCATGTGGCGTACATGCAATTAAGGGGGAGGATGGCTTGGTTGTTTCTTCTTGGCCATGCATCAGTTGAATTGAATTGGCCTAGCCACATTTTCATGCGCTCAGTGAGATGGCAAGTGGAATGACACATGGACAACATGTGTTCCATGAGTTGGCAAGGAGTGCTTATGTGGAAGACATGCGTATGGATGATGTATAGTTGGATGGGGGAGGTGTAGCAAGTGGAGGTCTTAAGAGAACTGATACCTTGCATTGCAAGGACAGCAGTTGCCGTCGGATTGGATGGGATCTTCATGGAAGGCAATGGGAATAGCTGATGCCAGTTTTAATTTACTAGTAATATTATAAAAGAAAGTAGTTCAGGTAAGATTTCAGGTATATATTTACTGCATACTGCATAAAGTAGTTTAGGGAATAGCATACTGCATAATTGTCTTTATCTAAAAAAAAATTCAATAGAGGACGTTCAGTTCCTCATAATTTAGGTAGCATGCTTTATATAGGTCCAAACCTTATGTTCCACCAGCATCCCATCAATATAGTGTCAAGAACAAAAATGAGTGCGTGTGTATGTCAAAGTTAGTCTCCCTACTACGAATTTTTTCAAACAAATTGGTTCCTATGGTGGAGAATCAAACCTTCCCAACCCCCAATATTTAGACTAATTTGGAACCCATGGAGTCACAACAGCAAAAGTATAATAATTTAAGGATAAACTTGCAGCAATTAGATAAACGCAATGAAATGTTTTCACCTACGTTCCTAGGAATGTCATTTTACTCCTTAAGATTTCTCCATTAGCATTTAACACCTTACACAGCAACCAGCAGTCACAATACTATGAGGAATCCTGACAAGGGTAAACATACAAATACAAAAGCAACAAAACCAGAGACTACCAATGTGAAATTTGATCACAAGAGAAAGAACAATATCCAAGTATTTCATTAACACGCTAAAAAACAATTTCACTTCCCAACGACCAGTTTGGATTGGTAAATCCAAGGATAGAACAAGATCCACAACTATCACATCCTAATGTTATCATAAGATTGAAAGAACCAAACAAACCTGTCAATCCCCAACTTGAAAGTTTCACCTCAACCCAAGTTATAAACAGCTAAAAGAAATCTTTCCAAATATACACGTACGAAGAGTCACATTAACAATGAACATATCTTGTCCTACAAATCCCACGATGGAAAACGGATGTAAGTAAAATAAAATGTCAGTCCAACCACCAACCATATGTCATTTTTTTTTATTTCTTAAGTAAGTTGTGATGAAATTCAAGTGAAGTGCTTTTCGATGGAAATTTAAGTGATGAAGCTCACAACAATAAGTTTTTGAGTTAGGATTTAAGGTGGGAATAACAAACATTATGTTCTCTTGTTCGATTCATGTAATAACCGGCGAACCGGTTTTGGAAAATATATTTCTAATGTTTGCCGCTGATGAGATTCAAACTTGAGTCCCTTTAGGATGCCCAACAACAACTTACCAATCGAACCCTATTCTGAAGATATAAATTATAGTATTTACCATTAGGCTATATTTAATTCTTGGTTCACTTGCACCATTTAAAATATTTATTATATAATTAAATATAAAATATAAATATATATACATATTCGATTTATGCGGTTGAACCAGTGATCCACTGGTTGAACCTGTGACCCACTGACCCGATACCCCGACCGGGTCGATCACCGGTCCGGGTTTAATAACATTGTTAATAATACACATTCTATGATATATGTGTTTTTTTTTTCGGTAAACATGATATATGTATTTAATAAATAAAAAAAGTTTTACTAATTAAGGAATTTAATTTGTTCTTCCTTCACTTATAATAAAGCAACGTAGACGTGTGCTTAATGACAAGTAGACAGTGTTAGATATTTATTAAGATGACATTCATTTTATTAATAACTTAAATATTTTTTACTTAGGTTTTTAAAATATAAATATATAGTGAATAATAAAACTTTTATTAAATAAAATTAAAATATTAATGATATAAATAGAAAAAAAATACAATCTTTCTTCTTCTTTAGAAGTTAAATTGAAAACTTTGAAGTAGGATTATCTGATTTTAATAAATATTTGTTTTCATATGAAACTTGACAGTTATAAAAAAATTAGTTGAGATGTGATGTAATATATGTAAACTAATAAAATATGTCTTACTAAAAAAATATCATGTGTATGCCCCTGCTTGTATTGTTTAAATTAGTGATAAGGCTTAAATTGAAATATATGTTCAAGAGTTTAAGTGCTTCTTAAAATTGAATATATATTAATTTATGATTTAATTTAAACTTTGATGTGCAGGAGTTGGTATTTATACAATTAAGGTTTTTTTGTCGCCTTGGAGGATTATTAGAAGTACCGTAGCAAATTCTTGCACAACTAAGATTGGATTGAGAAGTGGTAACGGTTGAACCTTGTGTCTCACAATTACATTGTCAATCAACTGTGAAGGTATGTCTTTTAACCCAACATAATATAAAGCATTTGTGTGTTTTGCCGATAGAGGATGCCATTTTTCCCCCTCCATGTATTTAGTAGTAAGTTGTGCTTGGATTGATTTGCTTCAATTGACATACTTGATTGTGGAACCCTTCAACAAGATTCTCCATTTGTATGCGCGGCGTGCACGATCCCCTTCAATAAGTGGTTCTATGGACATGATGCATGTTACTATTATATTGCCCGATTGGTATAATGAACGTTACTTTACATGTGAAACAAATATTATGTTTTACTAATTATTTGTCAATATTTTTTTATCCCGTGGTAGAGTATTTAACTCTAGGAAGGATCGAATGATATGAGTTGAATGTATAATCGCATAGATGAGTCAAGGTCAATCACCTTACAATTCCAATATGGAATAGAGAGGTTCATACACTTTTCTTTGGAACATAAAACACACTCAGCGCATAAGTTACGGTGTCCTTGTAAAAAGTGCATGTGTTTGAAATTCCATAATCCAAACACGTTGAGGGTACATTTGTGTAAGTACGGCTTCATGCCTTATTATTATTGCTGGTCGAGTCATGGAGAATGTCATCCAGAGCAACCCCAGCGCCAGCGGTTGACAAGCACTAATATTATGGTCATAGTGGTCAACGAGATAACTATATGAGCAATTGATCATGGATGCTGCAGGTCCATATATTGGAACGCATCTATAGGGTGACACAGATGAACATCAACAGTTAATGCATGAAGATCCTAATCCGCAAGCACAACAATTTTTCAACATGCTTCAAGCTTCCCAACGTCCATTGTGGGATGATTGTGAGACACAGTACCAAATCTGCTTGTCTAACAACCCTAAGCTTGAAAACAAACTATCGAATGACATAGGGGTGCTTCAATCATGGATGAAGTTTGTTGGAGATGTTTTGCCACAAAGGCATTCCATGCCAAGGGATTTTTACAATGCTAAAAAATTGGTGAAGAATCTTGGTCTTTGAGGAGAGAAGATATATTGTTGTCCTAATGGATGCATGTTGTTCTATAAAGAAAACTGTGAACTCAATAGTTGCAGATTTTGTGAAGAAGATCAGTATTAATATGTCACGAAAAATGGAAAGGTGAAAGCTTATTCATTAAAGAAAATGTGGTACTTTCCTCTTGTACCCAGGTTACAAAGATTATACTCTTCAGAGCATCAGATGAGATGGCATTGGGAACATTAAGTAAATACTACTTCCTTGACACATCCATTAGATGTTGAAGCATGGTTGCACTTTGATGAGACACATCGTGATTTTTCTTAGGATCCCTGTAATGTCTGTATTGGTTTATGTTCAGATGAGTTTGCTCCTTTTGAGAAGACAGGGAGAACATATTCTTGTTGGCCAGTCATTGTTACTCTATATAATCTGCCACCATGGATGTGCATGAGAATGGAGTTCTTGTTCTTGTCATGTATTATCCCTGGGCCTTCGAACCCAAAGCGTAACGTTGAGGTTTATCTGAGACATCTGATAGATGAATTGAAGCAAAATTTCATTATGCAAGTTGCATTGATGTGGACAATTAATGACTTTCCCGCATATAGTATGTTATCTGGATGGCAGACAATGGGGAAGCTTGCATGTCCGATTTGTATGGAACAATGTAAAGGATTCAGCTTGCAACATACGTAAAGTATCTTGGGTTGATTGTCATCGTCAATTCTTGCCATTTAATCATCCCTACAGGAAAAACAAGCATGCATTCACA
This sequence comes from Gastrolobium villosum, assembly GCA_032173675.1. NCBI lineage: Eukaryota > Viridiplantae > Streptophyta > Magnoliopsida > Fabales > Fabaceae > Gastrolobium > Gastrolobium villosum. Next base: position 14,173 of record JAVKPL010005359.1, on the reverse strand, counting down.
AACGGCAGGGAAGAAATATCAAATATACCACGGAGGCTCAGAAGGGAAGAAGTATGGCAGAGAGTGAGACACATGCCGAGTGTGGAGAAAGTTGCAAACTTTATTCCCAATGATGAATACGGGCAATCTCACCATTGGACAAAGCGAGGTATATTTTGGGTTTCCCTTATTGGAAAGATCAGTTATTGACACACAATCTTGATGTCATGCATATTGAGAGAAATGTATTTATGAATATACTGAGCACAGTGATTGACACAAAGGGCAAGACAAAGGATACCATTAATTCAAGAAAGGACCTTCAGTTCCATTGCAAGCAACCTCTCCTGCATTTAGTGGTCCACCCAAATGGAAGGGTGAGTAAACCCAAAGCTAACTACACGTTGAATAAAGAGCAAAGAATTGAGTTGCTAAAGCGGGTGAAAGATCTTAAATTTCCCGGTAGATATGCATCCAAGATGTCTCGATGGGTTTATATGAGGGAGGCGAAGTTATCTGCATGAAGAGTCACGATTGCCATATCTTCTTCCAGAGATTGCTACCATAGGCATTCAAAGCATTACCCAGGCCTATTTGGAATGCACTGATTGAGCTAGGAGTCTATTTTAGGGACATATGTGCATCTGAGTTGAGTGTAACGAAATTGCAAGAGATTGAATTGAGTGTCCCATTAATGATATGCAAGTTGGAGATGATTTTTTCGCCTAGTTTCTTTGACTCAATGGAGCACTTACCAATACATTTGGCATATGAAGCTAGCGTTGGTGACTCGGTGTAGTATCGATGGATGTATCCATTTGAAAGGTAATTGTCATTCATAAAAGTTCCAAAGTAGTATATTTTTATGATATTATAACTTAAAATAAATGTGAAAACTTGGTGATGAAACACAAGCTTATTTAGACTATGAAATGTCTAACTGAGGCATATCTAACTGAGGAAATGTCTACATTTGCATCATATATTACCCACCAGATTTTCCTACAAGAAGGACAAGACTCCCACGAAATGATAATGGTTGTGGAACAAGTCAAGGTGGTGCTGTGCGAAATTCAATATTCAACTATCTTAGACGATCAATTGGAAGGAAAACCAAAAAAACACTTGATCTTGTCGATAGGAAGACAACAATATTATATACCATGCTAAATTGCGATGAAGTTGCACATTACTTAGAGTATGTATCTAATATCCTTTTGTTGTAATAAGTTGAAAGATCTTTTATTTATGCATCAATTTAACGTTACCCTGATTTCATCCCAACACAAATCTTAACATGACAGGACATTCTCCAACTTAGAAAGACTCTAAAATCCCTTGATAACAGTAGTACAACTTCACAAAAACATATCAGTAGAGTTCTCATCTTGGTTTTCAAGAACGGTATCAATAAATGAACCAACACTTTTGCACACATTACTAGAATCATATGTATTGTTAAGCCAACGCAAGTTAAATACGTAAAAAAGAATTTCAACCCAATGTAGGTTAAACAATCTCCTAATGCCTCTGAAGATGTTGTATGGAACTTAGCTTGGGGACCAAACCAAATCGTCACCTATTGTCCCAAAGCATGTAATTAATGGATACAAGTTTGCAACTTTATCATCAAATGAAGGGATGGCTACCACAAATTATGGCGTTTGTGTTAGAGGATCGCAGATCGAAAGTTTAGAAGTTTACTATTTTGGGATGATCATTGATATTGTACAAATGGATTATCTTGGCCACGGTGACACAAAGTTAACTCTATTTAAATGTCAATGGTTTGATCCTAGCCCACAGGGCACAAGGAAATATCGGTATGACAATGTTGAAATTAAAAAGTCCAAGAGATACAATAGATACGATCCATTTGTATTTGCTCAACAGGCCGAACATGTTTATTATACATCTTATCTCGGGGATGAATAAGAATGGTTGGGGGTAATTAAAATCAAAGCATGGAACATTTTCCCAGCGACAAGAGTAAAATAAACTGATCAAATTGACGATCCTTACCAAGATGATTATGTTGTGCAAGCCAAGTCCCTGTACACATTGTTGATGATGACATCCATCGGATCCTTGTTGACACTACAACTAAAGTAGAGACAATCCCCGCTCAAACCATTGACAATGATGACACAGACATTGAGGAACCATATTTATTGTCATCATCTGAAGCATAACATTAGGATTATGAAATTGAGGAGACTGAAGAAGAAGACATAGTTCAAAATAATGAATCAGAATGAAATGTCAATCATAAACACTCATTAGAAAATTGTGTAGGATCATGCACTTTGTTTGTGGTCATATTTCTTGTGACATGTCCATGTAGTTGTCATTGTTGTAAGTTTTGATATGTCAAATACTTATTTTTGGTTGTATTGTTCATTTTGATGAGATAGTTTGTAATGTAGGACCAATTCTTGACTAGTTTGTCATGATACCCATGTTATTCTTTATGTTCTTATATCATGGATTGCATCATTATTGAGCCTTTTTTACATGAATCTTTCTTATGTAGATGAAGTCATTTGACCGTACTCATGCATAGTTTATAACGTATGATCAATTCTTGACTAGTTTGTCATGATACCCATGTTATTCTTTATGTTCTTATATCATGGATTGCATCATTATTGAGCCTTTTTTACATGAATCTTTCTTATGTAGATGAAGTCATTTGACCGTACTCGTGGTAGTGGCGGGGGTAGGGATAGTTCCTCTCCACGTGCATTTGGACGAGGGACCATTACAAGACAAGGGCAGGACCACACATCATTCTCTTCATGTCTACAAATACCATCACCAAATGCACAACCATCACCATCAGTTGTCCAAGAGACACCAGAGTCATTTGTACCTTCTATTCAAGAAGCAAATAAGGTTATCTAAGCATGCATATATTATAAATCTTCAATTCCATTATATTTATGTTCAAATATGATTATTGGAAATATGAATGGATTTTTCTATGATGTTTGTTAAACAGGTTCATGCTTCGTCCCCACAAAAGGCTCCATATTATATCCCTCCTCCGCCTGAAACCCAAGATCTTGTTCCACGGTGGAGGGAGACTGGTCTCGTGGACAATCGTATTTGGGTACGCCCGACCGTCGATGCCAACAAGTAACACAATTCTTAATGCTAATTGTGATATTTTTGCAATACATCTTGATGTAAGTGTTGATTATAATTTAAATGCATTGGTAAATTTAATTATATGATCTTGTATTTCAGCTTTGAACCATATGATGTAGTGCGCAAAATAACAAAAATTATCAAGCGCAACTATGACGGTCCATGGGCTACTTATAGGGTTGTGCCTATTAATGTCAAGGAGAACTGGAAAAACAAGTTGATGGTAATGTTAACTTTCAAACTTGACCATATTAATGTTTATGTATATACAAGGTTTTTCACGGTTATGTTGATATTATTACTAAGTTGTCTTTTTATCACGTTAATATTGCAGGAAAAATATAAACACTTTCCAGAGGACCAGAATGTTTTTGATAAAGCATACAAGACCAAAGCCACTGACATAATTAAAAATCATATAAATTTGATAAGAAATGGAAAGGGCGATACGTCTTGGATGACTGAAGAAGTACTTGATGCTTTGAAGGTCCATTGGACTAATGAAAAATGGAAGAAAATGACTGAAGAAAATAAGAGGAACAGATCCTCATATGATGGACCTTCACATTATGGAGGTTCAATTCCATTTACTGAGCATGCAAGACGGCTGGTAAGAATACTTATAATTGCTTATGCTTGTTTGTAATTAAAATGATAAGCCTTTTTCACACTTAGCATATTATAATACTATTGTTTTTTGTTTTATATCACGTAGCAGGTAGATGTGGTCACGGAGCCATCCACTTTGGATTGTGCTGTGTTCAAGCATACACACACATCCAAAGATGACCGTGAGAGGTGGTGCAATGACAAGGGCAAGGCAACGACTGTGAGTATTATTGATTTTTATAATATTTATAAATTTCGAAAGCTGATTAGTTTTAATTCACTTGACTTCAACACATAACATACTTTTTATGTAAAATGTAGGATGACTTTATGAGATTGAGGGAAGAGAGACTGCCAGGTCACTCCAGGAGAGGATGCTAGCAGTGTTGCCTCAGATAATCAATTAATCTTGCAAGTGGCTGGTGGGGTTAACCGTAAAGGACAGGTATACGATTTAGGTGCACGAGCAGGAGCATATAAGCAATCTCGAATCTCCAGCAATTCCCCACTTGGAGTGTCCCAGGAGGAGCATTACAGGATTCGCACATTGATTACACAGTTGCAGGGTACGATTGCACAGCAAGAGGATAGGGCTGCCCAATATGACCACAGGGCTGCAAAACAGGATAATCTCATGTGTAGGATGCAGAGGCGAATGGAAAAAATGGAGAAGCTTCTACGAAGGCTTCCTGGGGCATTATTAGATACTGAGGATGATGATGAGACTCAGCCCCCGTCTCAGGACCCAGGTGATGACCATGATCATGCGGGTCATCCACTTGAATGAATTTTGTATATTATTTAGATATTTCTGACTTGGACTTTTGTACATAGAATTTTTTGATTAGTATATGACATAGACTTTTGTATATAAGCCTCTTTAAATTAGTATATATGTCTTGGAATTTTATAGATATAAGACTCTTTTGATTAATATATGATGGGGACTTTTGTATGTGTAAAACTCTTTTGATTAGTATATGTCTTGGACTTTTGTAAATACAGGACTCTTTTGATTAGTATATATGATAAGGACTTTTGTATATATAAGACTCTTTTGATTAGTATATGCCTTGGACTTTTATACATATAAGACTTTCTTGATTCATATATGTCTTGGATTATTATACATATAAGTCTCTTTGGATTAGTATAGATAGGGACTTTTGTACATTTAATTATATTAAGATGATATGATTTTGTACATTTAATTATATTTGTTTATCAGGTGTAATACATAAATTGGTCTTAATTTAGTAAAGAGAAATTAAAAAGAAAAAAAATATATTTTCTACTGAACAACAATTCTGTCGAAAATCGAGACAATAGTTTTCAATGGAATTTTATTTCCGTAGAAAAATTTTGACGGATTTCATTTTTCGTTGAAAATCTTTAAAACATTTTAGACAGAATTTCAAAAAATCTCCGTAAAAAAGTTTTGGCGGAATATATTTTTTGTCGAAACTTTCCACGAAAATTATTCATTCAAAAGTTTTCTACGAAATTTATTTTCGTTGAAATTTTTCGACAAAATTAGAAAATTCCATCGAAAAAATTGTTTACCAACGAAGAGATATTCTACGGCTTCAATTCTGTCAAAATCTTCATTTTCAACGGAGTTTTAACCATTTTTTATTGGATTTTTTCGTCAAAAAATAACATTTTTAAGTAGTGAATTCAATATCATTTTATCTGGTATCTACATGGCTTTTACATTTTTTGTTTTCGACGATCACATTTTACCCTTAAAAAACATTTTTTGCGACCATATTACTCATGGAATTTGTTCGGTCAAAAAGTCCGTCGAAAATTTTTATTTCAACAAAATTATTATAAATTTTGATGGAAAATGTCAGCAGGTGATTTGACTTTTCCAATAATAAGGGGCGATATATCCCGTTGTTCTTAGGCTTAGGTCTAGTGCTTCCTTTAGGAGTTGTTTGTTACTATCTTCCGAGAAATTGATTTTGCGCCAGCTTAGCTATTTATTTTCATTAGGATCTTAGCTATATACTCCTATACGTTTGTCGCAATAAAATTCACCCATGATTGAATGTGGTATTGTAGGGGTGTCAACAATTTAGTTAGGTTCTGTTTTCTTTGCGAAACTGAATTAAACTAAAATAAAATTTAGTTTGGAGAACAGAATTGATATGATTTTTTGGAACCAATGCAAAATTGGTTCATGATAAGTTCAATTCAATTTAAAACTGATTTTTAAAACCAGTTGTGAACTCACATGAAAAATACAAAAATATTAAATAAATAATTAAAAAAATATAAATGATATTAAAAATTACAAAATAATTAAAAAAGTAAAGTAAAAATACAAATGAATAAAAAATAAATAAATAAGAAAACAGTAAATAAATAAGAGAAGAAAAAAAGAAAAGAAAAGTAGAGGGAAAAAAATAGTCTTGATCAGACCAAATACGGTATGGACTGGCCGATATGTATTGAGCCCAATCACACACGGTTGAGACTCCTTCTATGATCAGACCAAATATGGTATGGACTGGCCGATATGTATTGAGCCCAGTCACACACGGTTGAGACTCTTTCTATGGCTATTGGACTAGTCCAAGTATTGTTGTTGGAGTGAGCTTTGTGTCGTTGTCCTTCACGTTGGCGTATTTGCACCAAATGGGGGGTACCTGCGATGACACTCCGATGCTTAAGTCGGTATCAGAGGCAGGTGTTTATGTAGTGAAAATGTAAAGGATTATCGTACCTTGGTGGTATATCGTTTGTTTATATAGTAATAGGGATGCCGCCTTTGTCAAGGCGGCATGGATTTTGAGTGGCCAGCCTTGGGCTGCAAGTCAGAAAAAGGACCTGAGTAGCCTTATCCTCTGTAATGCCTAACAGTAGTTGCGGCGTGCTGGAGCTGTCCGTTTCTTACTAGAGCTAAGGCGCGGTGGAATTGCCTTGGGCATTAAGTTTATTTCCTATAGAAGCTTTCATACGCGATGTGGGTATCGCGCATTCTGTGCCGCGATGTGGGTATCGCGTCTTGTATGCCGCGATGAGGGCATCACGTCTGTGCTTGTTCATCGCGCCTTTCTCTTGGTCTTCAGTGGGTTTGGGTTTTAGCTTGTGTTCTTGGGCCCTAGTTTGGGCCTATATTTAATCCAGATCAGTTGCCCCCTAGCTTGCGGTTTTGTATATCGTTTGTTTATATAGTAATAGGGAAGCCACCTTTGTTAAGGCGGCATGGCTTTTGAGTGGCCAGCCTTGGGATGCAGGTCAGACAAAGGACCTGAGTAGCCTTATCCTCTGCAATGCCTGACAGTAGAGTTGCGGCGTGCTGGAGTTGTTCGTTGCTTATTGGAGTTAAGGCGCAGTGGGATTGCCTTGGGCCTTAAGTTTACTTCCTATGGAAGGGCTTCTATCGCGCCTTCTCTACGCCTTATATTCCCTACAACTGGACATGAATTCCAGGAGTTTCCCTTCTCTTATGAGTGCCTCGATGGTATTTTTGAGCGTGATACATTCATCAGTTGTATGACCTTTGTCGTTGTGAAATTCGCAAAATTTAGTTTCATCGCGCTGGACTTCATTTGGCATTGGAGGAGGTCTGTTAACCCACACATACCCTGTTTGGAATACTTCTTTCAAAATCCGTAGTTGGGATGTATTCATAGGGGTATAATTGTCGTATCTTCCCCACTTTCTTTTTTCGCGGAATTTTCGTTGAAAATCCTTCTGGACATTTCTTTCAAAGGTTTCAGTGTCGGCCCTGGTGTCAGAAATTTCTCGCGAGCGCTTATAATATTCCAAGTTAATGAATTTTTCTGATCGTGCGCACAGTTCCTCAATGGTGCGTGGTCGCTGTTTGGCTAGCGACATAGAGAAATGGCCTTCAACTAATCCTTCAGTGATGATGTGTAGTGAGACTTGTGCATCCAAATCTCTGACTAAGAGCGCTTCATCAAATAATCTATTTAGATAATCGCGCAAAGTTTCATTGATTTTTGTCGTACTATTTTTAGCGTGTGTGTAGATTTGTATTGTGCTTTGCTTGTTGCAAATCGTACGAGGAACTGGTTGGTCAAGTCTTCTCAACTATGTACCGAATTAGGTGGTAGCGCAGAATACCACCTTAGGGCTGTCTCCTTCAGGGTGGTAGGAAACAAACGGCATGCTATTGGATCAACAACATCTTGTGCCATCATGTTTGTCTGGAATTGTTCCAGATGTTCTTGGGGGTCGCCCTTACCGTTATATTTTTCTGTAATAATCTTGACATCACGAGGGATTGGGATGTTCATTATGCATGGGACGAACGGATGAAAAATTCGAAAAGATGTTCTCGAGTTACCATGAGAATTTTCGTTCTCATAAGTATCTTTCATTTCTTCGCCTTTCTTATTTTGTGACCTGGCGGTCCTGGATTATCAAGTGAGTGTTCATGAGGTGGTTCGCTTTCATCGGAATTCTCTAGAACTTTCTCCTTCTCGGGATCCTTTTCTTTTTCTTTTCTTTTTTCTTGGTTTTTATCTTCCTTCTTTTGAGCTTTTTTCAATCGAGCTAATTCTCGATTTTGGCAGGCGATTTTCTTGTTTTGTAGTGTGATGAGGTCCAACAGATGTTGGGGTGTCGGTGGGTCATCCAGGTGGATGGGAGTTGGTGCCACCGATGAGGCTGATTTTTCACGGGAAGCAAGGGTCTCCTTTCGCTTTCCTTTGGAGCCATTCTGGGATTTGCTCCGAGTGTCAACCATGTTTTTAGAGAAAAAGGTGGGTAATAAAAGATGTTCTCACAGACGGCACCAATGATCAGACCAAATACAATATGGACTGGCTGATATGTATTGAGCCCAATCACACATGGTTGAGACTCCTTCTATGATCAGACCAAATACGGTATGGACTGGCTGATATGTATTGAGCCCAGTCACACACGGTTGAGACTCCTTCTGCGGCTATTGGACTAGTCCAAGTATTGCTGTTGGAGTGAGCTTTGTGTCGTTGTCCTTCACGTTGGCGTATTTGCACCAAATGGGGGGTACCTGCGATGACACTCTGATGCTTAAGTCAGTATCAGAGCCAGGTGTTTATGTAGTGAAAATGTAAAGGATCATCGTACCTTGGTGGTATATCGTTTGTTTATATAGTAATAGGGTTGTCTCCTTTGTCAAGGCGGCATGGCTTTTGAGTGGGCAGCCTTGGGCTGCAGGTCAGACAAAGAACCTGACTAGCCTTATCCTTTGTAATGCCTAACAGTAGTTGCGGCGTGCTGGAGCTGTCCATTGTTTACTGGAGTTAAGGCGCGGAGGAATTGCCTTGGGCCTTAAGTTTACTTCCTATAGAATGTTTCATACGCGATGTGGGTATCGCGCATTCTGTGCCGCGATATGGGTATCGCATCTTGTATGCCGCGATGAGGGCATCACGTCTGTGCTTGTTCATCGCGCCTTGCTCTTGGTCTTCAGTGGGTTTGGGTTTTAGCTTGTGTTATTGGGCCCTGGTTTGGGCCTATATTTTATCCAGATCAAGTCTTGTTCATGAACGAAATCAATTCAAACTGAAGTAGTTTTTTTTAAACAAATTCAAACTTGTTTTAAAAAAACCAATTCTTTCAAGCGTACTTCAGTGGGTTTGGATTTTAGCTTGTGTTATTGGGCCCTGATTTGGGCCTATATTTTATCCAAATCAAGTCTTGTTCATAAACGAAATCAGTTCAAACTGAAGTAGTTTTTTTAAAACAAATTCAAACTTACTTTTAAAAAACCAATTCTTTCAAGCGTACTTCAGTTCAATTCATAAATACGGTTCAATTTTTTTGATTTTTCTTACATACCCCCTGGAATATCGTACAGTACACCCTCTTCAATGCACCAAGAGGACGAGGATGAGTTTCAGAGCCCAATCTCCTTTGTCTCAGGCCTTTTTTTTCGATCCATTGAGAATTAGTCGGTTGACAAGGGGCAACCTCAGCTTGCACGTAGGTTCAAAGGTACTCCAATGAAGTGAAATGTTGTTTGATATAATTGGAAGTTATTAGTTGTGAATTAGGTCTCGTTATCCCTCACCATGAATTCTTGGATGCAGAAGTGTCCAATTAATGTTCAACTAGGTAATCTTTTAGGAATAAATGTCAAATGATGTTATTCTTAGGTGAAAAGGATTAAATAGATCTAATCTTGTAATAATATATTAAGTCGCACAAGTAAAGCTATCTTCTATTATCAAAAAAAAAAAAAAAAAACTATCTTCAAAAATGATATCTTAGTCAACAAGTGTTACTCTTACTACTCCTGTGTAGAGGTGGCAAAGCAAGTTGTTCACCCCGCCCCGTCCCGCCTTTGAAAGTGGACTAGAAAATTCAATCTGTATCATCTCGTTTGGGCTAGCAGGACGGGCTGTTCGCTAAGTCCATGATATTTTACACTTAAAAAAATTAAAAATTCAACCCGAGCAAGCTGGCAGCGAAAAAATTTTTAGTGTTCGTAGCCCCATGTGCTCCTTCCATTGAGAGATTGACACTTCTATAAAAAAAAAAATTATCCTTTTCTCTCTCCTCTCTCCTGATTAGTTTCATGTTTTTATTAGTTTAAACCACTTAAAATTTGATGCTCCCTGATCACCAAAGCTCTTCTCGAGGCAGCAAGTTTGAAAATTTCAGCCCACTCAACCCCATTTTGCGGGCCTGACGAGTCGAGCTCATTTTGCCATCTCTACTCCTTTGCCAATTGATATCAAACCACACACACAAGAACCAATTGAAAGATTTTACTGCCTCACCACTTATAGGCAACAATTAAGGATATTCTCAAAGCTGGGTCATCTTTGCATTATGAATACTACGGTGCTAAATATAAGATACATTTTTTCTATATAAATAAATATGGTTGTACAAATTTAACTTAAGTATCAGAGTGTCTTATAAATATACCCTCACACCTTGTTCCAATGAAGATACATGAGTTAAAACTGCATCAAATTACTCCTAGAGAAAATTCATCATTCTCAACTTAGGTAAAACTGATTCTGATCAACATCCATCCTCCTTTAATAAAACAGCCACAATATAACGTCACCAATTGATAATGAGAAACTGATGGGATCGACAGCTTCTTAGAGAGGTGTTGTTGTATTGGGGCCAAATCGGGTTCAATGGCACTGGCGATTTCCTATGTAAAAAGCCCAAGTTGGTAGGCTAGGTTGACAGGATCTTAGATCTCAATCCAAAACATGTTTGAATTATGCTTAGCAAAATGTCATCCTTTTCTCCATATTTTATACAATTTAAAAATGGGAAAAAAACTTCTCCTATAATTCTTTTCTCCTATCACTCGCTTGTATATTCATGCCAATCATTTTTTTATTTTTTTCTTCAAATTGGACCCCACCTCTTTTTCTCTCATTAAAAAAACTTCAATTTCTCATATTTTTCTTAAAAAATATATATTGCTGTTTCATTATATTATTTAGGCTTTACCCAATCAAGACTTCAACAACCGCATGCCAAAGTAGAAAACCATTTTGTTTCCTCAAAGGTTCAGACAGAAAGAAGTCAATTCCTAATATCAAAAGCCGTTCCTCTTGATTAACCATTTATTATACTTTTTCTTCTTTTTTTCTCCCTTTGACCCATTGCAATACCGAAATAAAAATCCTAACTCAGAGAAAATAAATGAGAAAGAAAGAATGACGACGTTGTTTACAAAGTTGAGAGAGTATGAACGGACAAAAACACATAATTAAACGATGGACTATTGTCGATTGCATCCAAGTAAGTTATTGCCTTGTAATCTATTGAAGATCTCTAATGAGGAAAACTTGAAAATATCCAATATCTAAACTTTAATCATTCTCGATCACTAAGAGCGCCCTTTCAATAACTTGGTACCTCTCAATCTAAACTCAATCCTGTTGTCTATTGTTTGCGTTGTCAAAGCCCCTAAAATAAGGGTGGGTGACAAAAAAAAAAAAAGACCTTAAAGTGGTAAGACCAACATCCAATACTGACTAAAACTAAACAATTTTTTAGCCGTAGAATTTTTAAGTTCTTCTTTGAACAATTCAATACGCTTTAGCTGGCTGTGGAATGCAATTTGGCATGCACTTAGCAAACGGCATGATTCATGGCATATTTTTTCTTCTCTTTTCTTTTGTTATAATTAGGGATATTTCTTTGTTTTTGAAGCAGAAATTCTTTTATACCATATTCACATAAGGGAGAGAGGGGGGAGGGGGGAAACACTCGACATTTGGTAAAGGAAAAAAAAAAAATTACTCGAGAATCATAATTTTCAGAAATATTGTGGAAAATGAGTTTTCTGAAAATATTATCAAAAAGTTATTTGATATGTCAAAAATATTCTATGAAATGTTAGGTTAGTTTTCTTGATGCTATGTTTGATTGTGTTAAATTTTCTCTTGATTGAGTGGTATTCTTGGATGGTATTTTCAGAAAATTTTACACAAAAAATGAAATTGCGAAAAAATCAGATTATCAAAAAAAAAAATTAAAATTTCAGTACCAAACGTGAGTAAATAAGATTATCACCCCTAATTGCTTACAAACAAAAAAAAAAAGATTATCACCCCTAATTTCATGGGAATTCTAAGAAAGTCATCTACCAAACACCCCTTAACTATAATGTCAAGATTCATGTGCATGAATAAAAATACCCTTGGGAAGGACTCTCGCTTTTTGCATCTTACCATACCTATTCATTGGGAGATTAGTCTTTTCATTTTGTGGAAAAAAATTTAACATCCTCCTAAACCATAGCGGTCCTCCCATTAAGGGAGTGACACATGGAATATTTTTTCCTTCCTCTCTCATCTCCCGCGCCCAATATTTTATGCAGGAATGCCAAAATAATTTTCGTGTGGAAGGATGCTTTCAGAAACCAAAATTAAGCACAGGGCCATGCTTCAAACAACATAAATAAAAATAGGGTTTTATAATTCTCATTCAACATGAGAATTATAATTTTTCTACACACCCTTCGATTCCCGTGCTGACATGGGTCCTACATATAATTTTTTCTAACACATGGATCTCACATACTTTTTATCTCTATAACATAAGATTTCAACTCTCATTCAACATGAGAATTATAAAACCCATAAAAATAAACAATAAAAAATGGGCTTAAATACATATTGCATACTTAATTAGTTTGACGACTTATATACTGTCATTAACATAATTAAATTCATAATCTATAGTTTCGAGTTTGAGCTAGTTATGCAATGTGTTAAAAGGGATAGGTTATTCTACCTACTCCCTCTTACCTATTTTTTGTCTACCCCTTTCATCACCGTTGGATTACAATCTAATCCAACGGTCCATAATTATGAAATAAAATAATCCTTTTTTTCCCTTACTCTCTCTTCACTTCCTCCCACACCCTTTCTCTCTTCCTCTGTGATCCGGACACATCCTTTTGATCTCTCGATATCTTTTTTTCCTTTATCTCTGATCTCTGCCGAGATGAACTAGCGCGGAAGCGTTATGCGATTCATCAACCACAGCATTTGAAATCATCGTCTTTGTTTATTTTCGCCCTCTTTCATAAGCTTCATAATGAACTTGAGAATTGCACTCGTGGATGCAAACAAAGCACATAACTTATTTTGGTTTACGAGATTCTACGGCCGCGTGCATAGAATCCAAGGTTTTGATGGCAAAGAATGAAAAGTGATTTTGTACCTTCCTACTTACATGAATAATGAAGTAACCCAAGATTATAGATTATCAATTCTACAATTGTACAGTCTATTGTAATCTGATAGTCTAGTAAAATATCTTCTTCTTTTTTCAAGAATTGCCTTTTAAAAAGAAGGTCCAAAAAAAAAATAAAAAAATAAACGTGATAAGAACGATGATTTCCGCGCGTGTTCACCTCGGCAGATATCAGAGATAAAGGAAAAAAATTAGGTATCGAGAGATCAAAAGAATGTGTCCGGATCGCAGAGGAAGAGAGAAAGGGGAGGAGAGAGAAAGGGTGTGGAAGAAGGTGAGGAGAGAGAAAGGGGAAAAATTATTATTTTATTTCATAATTATGGACCGTTGGATTAGATTGTAATCCAACGGTGATAAAAGGGTAGGCAAAAAGTACTAGGTAGAATAATCTATCCCGTGTTAGAAACTTGAAAAAGAGAATTTTGCTACTCTTGTATTCTTAGTTCTGCTTGAACGGCAGCTATTCAATGAACCAATAAAAAAATATAATTAAATTCGCTATAAACTCTCAACGCAAGATTAAATGATAATTAAAAAAATAGAAAATCTATAAACTGTAACGAAAGAGAGAGGAGAAGATAAATGAAATTGATGTTACCATTGTTTTTAGCCGCTGAACACATGAAATTCCTTTCCAAAAGCCCTCACGATCACGAATACGGTTAATTCCCTTCTCATTCTCCTTTCAGCATGGTACCAATTTTAACAAAAATCAACCAAGCCACATTGGATC
>JAVKPL010005358.1:0-23799 GCA_032173675.1 Gastrolobium villosum | reverse complement strand
TAAAAAATTTAGCATCCCAATTCCATGCAAGTTGTTAACTTAGATCATCCTAATTCCTAATATCTATTTAATTTGAGGAAGACCCTACTTCCTCTATGTTTTACAGAATAATGTAACAATTGAGTGCATCCATAGAATAATTAACACAAGATAAACTAGTTGAAGCAACTAAAAGGGAATACAACACATGGTAATTTATTTAATATATATGAAAAGAAAGTTCGTGAAATTTTGTTATGTGATAATAAAATGAAATGAAAGGTTTTCATACTTGTTAGTACGGGTGAAATGGGTCAGAGGTAAGGATGAAAGTGGGCTAGGCTGGGCCAAGTTTTGCCACGAAAAGTCCAAACCTACGTCAAAAAATTTTAATTTGGCCTGGCCCAAGCCTAGTGCGTGTCTAATTGTTAGATCGACTTGGCCCGTTTATAAAAAAAAAATTGCCTGACCTAGTCCGTTAGCCTGTTAACTTTTAACTTCCAAATGAATCAACTTTACAAAATACTTAAATTCTGTTGCTAAATAAAAACTCATAATTTCAACCTCCAAACGTAATCATGAATCACAACAAAACTCATACAATCCGCATTTAAGTCACTTTCAAAAGCAAAATGCTCAAACTAAATAACATATATTTTATCAGATCCAACAAATAAATCCATAAATAATTACATGAATCTAACAAACACATCATGATGCTTGTAGTAAGTATAACATCTCCCAAAAATCTTTTATTATATTCATATACACAATTTGAGATGTTGATTTCTCCTACATAAGAAATAAAATCAGATTTCTATTAAAATATAATTGAATATAATTAAGTTATAAATAATTACAATTGATTAAATTTATATCTTTTGTTTTTTCTTCAATGCATTCTTATTCTATTTTATTTTATTTAAATAAATAATACAATATAGGCCGGCATGTACGCTTATAGGCCAGGCCTTGTAAAAGTAGGCCTATGGCCTTTTTATTAAACAAACTTTTTCAAGGCCCAAGCTCGGCCTATTTTACGAAATATACTAGGTCAGGTCTGGCCTGTCGTAGGATTATCTCTGTGAAGAACAACATGGAACATGAATATCTTAAGAGATCAGACTGCTATGCATGTATAACTCCCTGTTAAAAACTTCAAACAATGTTTTTCAGTTGTATCAAGAATTCAGATCATAACTTGAATATTCCCCACTAGATAAAAATATACTCTCATCACTCTAGTGTTTGAGGGGTTCACACTCAGTCCAATAGTGTAGCAGTAGTTTCATAAGCATGAACATATTCTCAAGTTCCTAAGATTGAGAAACCCATTTGACATGCATAGACTGATCAAAAGGTCTTTGATAGGTTATAACTTGGCCTGGTTTGGGGTAAGAATCTTTTGGACAGAGGCTAATTAAGTTGAGAGACTGAAATACTGAGACCTTGACAATACTTTCTTCTCAGTCTTTAATTCTGCCATTTTTCATCAATTCAGGATTCTTTTTCCCTTTTCCACTACTTTTGCCTTTCTTTCCTCTTTTGAGTCTCTCTCAAGGTGTGTCAATGAAAACATGGTTAAGTAACTTTCATCAAGTTTTTGAGCAAATTGGTCTCAGGCTCAAAAGGGCTAACAATGGAAATTCTCTCTCTAAAAAAATAGTGAAACACAAAGAAAGGGGGGAGGAAGACTTGGCTTGGTTCTTGATGACCTAGCCGCCGATTTCAACATAATTTGTCATCAAACTTCAAGTAAACGACGATCCGGAGACAACCATACCATCCACAAGCCTTGAAACTCACTCATTTGGGAGGGAGGAGGCAAAATCAGCCACGAAAATTGGAGGGATTTTTGTGATCTTGGAGTTGTGTGTTCAAGCCATTGCTTGGGTATCACTTGGAGGAGTCTTGGGACTTGATTGTGGGTAAGTTTCCACACCTTTTATTGGTTGAATTGATAGATCAAATTTCATGAAACCTAGAGCATGTTTGTGTGATTGATGTAGTTAGAGAACTCAAATGAAAATTGTGTATTAGATGAAAGTGAGTTAGAATGATGTTTTAGAGTGATAAATGTCATAAAAATTATTGAGAAAATTGGATGATAACTTGTGATTCCATGACTTTGTGATTTTGATTGGTTGTAGGATTGTGTAATTGAGTTGTTGAGTGTTTGTTTGAGTTAAAAGCAGGATTGTATGATGTGTGGGATTATTGAATTGGATCGGATAACCTTGGTTGGGAAGCATGTTACAATTCGGCCACCTTGGAGAAATTGGAGTGTGATGTTGTAAAATTATGCAATTGATGTGTTGTTTGGTTAAATGGTATTTAGAGATATTGTGTGATGATTGGATGCATAGAAAATCAAAGGAGAAATACTTGGATTATGTGGAGTTTGCAATTGGACCTAGAGGGGAATAAATGGAAAAATGGTGTTGTGGTGGTGTAGGTTGGAAAGTGGACCTAAAATGGTGTTGTTGTAGTCTTGGGACGCTAAAGAAAAATTAAAAGAAAATAAAGAAAGATATTTTGTAAAATAACAATAAGTTGGCCGAACCTAGCCTAGGTGGGGAGGGAAATTTGATGTTTTGTGATCTTGGTGGACTCACCTTGTATTGATGATCCTTGTGTGATCATTGTAGGTTGCCTCCCGTAGAATTGAACTCAGAACCGTGAGCTTGGTGGGTTACCTTTGGTCCCGGGCCAAAGGGATTTTGGTAAGTGCTCTTGAACCATGCGTGTATACTTGATAAACTTGCATGTATTTGGTTGAATGGAAATTGAATTGGGGAACGTCCTATGTGTAGGATTTTCTATTTGTACCAAGCTCCTGATTATATTGAATTGGGGCTGGAAGAAGGAGATTATTAAGGTAATCCATTGGTACTGGGGTTTGATCCCCGTGTGTTCTCCACCATGCCCGAGTCTCTGTTGTCCGTTTAGCAGCACACTAGGAAGTCTCGGGTGTATATGGATGGAGGGTGCCTTGGTTGATGTTCTGGGAACACTCCTTGGTTTGAAACCCGTAGGCTATATGCCGAGGCCAATAAGCTGGACATTGCGTGGTTTTGGCATTGATCATTCCAGCTTCGTCGTAATTTGATTCCATATGCTTCCTTACTTCTCTAAATCCCTTGCTTTATCCCGTTTTAAATGTTATATTATATTGTTGATATGCATCAAAGTGAGCCATTGGACGGAGTATTATCTAGAACCTCTATGTTACTGAGATATATTCGTATATCTCACCCCGTCTTGGGGACTTTATTTCAGGTAGTGGCAGTGATGCTGGAGCGGCGGGCAAGAGGCCCGTGGGATGAGCTTGGACGTAGGATTATTTTGCATTTTGTGGCTATTGAGCCTAGGCTAAACTTAGGACATGAACATTGCACGTGAGCTAGGATTTTACTTGTCATCTTTGTTCATATCATTTTTTGTCTAAGTTTAGCCATTGATTTCTCATGATTTATTTTGATGGTTCATCATGTATATTCGGAGGATTGTTGTAATATTTGTAAATAAGATGTAAGTTATATTATGGAGATTAATGTAATATTGAAGCACGCTATATGATGAAAGGGCAATAGGAATATTCTAGGATTGATTTATGCATTATGTTTCAAAGAATGCATGCAAATGGAAATGGTGATTGAAATTAGTAACTTTGAAAAAGTAAGCAATGATTAAGTATGTGTAATAAATTGAACATAAATTGTGAAGGGTCGTAAGAGCACCAAGATAGTGCTGGTCCTTGAGTGCCACCCATGTTTATAAGTTGCATTTGAGGCTAGCTCAGCACTTTTCAAAAGTGGGATTTAATGGAAAAATAAAGGAAACTCTAGCGAAATTTCTAGAAATTGGCAGAATTTAGGTGAACTCTGGGAGAGCATATCTCCCTCTATAGAAGTCCAATAGGGACTTTCCATACTCCATTTTAGATCTTGAGATGTCCTCTAACTTGTGTTAAAATTTGAGAATTTTCTGGGTTGTAGGTGGCCCTGTAGATGCCAGAGAAACCGGACTGTGCAGAACGCTCCTGTGCAGGGGGCTGTTTCTGGTTGATTTTGGAAATTTTATTCTTGCTTCGTTTCTTGGTCAAATTAGGTGCATGATATGTCAAATTGAAGCTTGAGGTGTCTAGTTTACTGTATAGAAAGTTTAGATCAATTGGTTGATTGGATTTTCCATAATCACTGAGAGTAAGGACTGTTCGGAGCCCTGTTTGGCGTTGGCTAGCAGATTTGCTTGTCCTACTTGAAACAGTGATATCCTGAGCAAAAGAGAACTTTATGAATCTTGTGATAGCTTTTTAGAAAGTTAATTAAGTCTAGAATAACATACTAAAAGATGAGAGGTTTGCGACATTCGGATTCTCCGCAATAATTAAAATACCGAACCATGTTCGAATAGGTAGAAAATGAAAAAGTGTGATTTTAGCTAAGTGGGTTTATGGGGACCCCTTAGTGACTTGAGAGGAGTATAATATGATATTTAGACAGTTTAAATAATTATTCCGCAAAGAGTTTACAGTTACGGTCACAGTTTTTATTTATTACACTTTATTATTGTTTTAAATGCTCGCGTAATAAAATGAAAAAAGTTTACTCACATTTTTATAAATGAACTGCTGTGATTGTAACTGCGCTTAATATCATAATCAATATTAACAATACCGATAAACAACAGGCTATTTCATTTTATGGTATCAGAGCAGTTTATAAGGGAACTCTGATTATGTATGACTGTATTTTGTGTTGCATAGCTATTTGTGAACGATTTATGATTAATGTATATGTGATTCCTCGGTGTGGGTCTGATCAGCTCATTCCTTTGTGTTACATGTATAGATATCATGAGTAGGACTCGTGGTCGCCGTGGAACTCGAGGTGTAGGTCCTCTAGCACCAAATCCAATTATTGCAGTTTTGAATGCTCTGCAGGTAGAGACTGCTGCAAATAGAACCATGATCGAGAACCTGATGAAACTAATCAGGATATGATGCATGCCTTCATGACTGAGATGAGGGCAGATAGGGCTCGGAACAGGAGGGATTATTCACCTCCACATACGGCTATGGTGACTCTGTTAGTATTGATTTTTAATTCATTAAGTGGTAATTTTTCTAATGTTTTTGGGCTGATTTTGTATAAGTGTAGGTAAAAGTGGGCTAAACTTAAAGGAGTAAGCCTAAGTGGTAAAAAATGGGTAGAAAAAGGGATTTTATCTTTTTACTAATATTTTTACCCTTTTTATCCAGAAAATGACATGTGGCAAGAATTTAAAGAAGATAAGATGAGATGGAGGCATTGCAACCGTTGATACTTTCTTAGATCTGACGGATAGCAAAAATGGACAAGAAAATAAAGAAAAGCAGCGAGCCTTTTTGTTAAAAGAAGGGGAACGCATACAGAAAAAAGAAGAAGCGAGTCTCAGTTTAGAAAGAAAAAAAGAAACAGAGCAACATTGCAACCGTTCTTTTCTATTCTTGCTTTCTTGCTCTTTCTGTTTTTCTTTTGATCTACATTTCATACAAACTATCAAAGGCTATTTATAACCTATAAAACTGACCAACATAACTCCACACATAACACACTCATTACTTTATAACTGACATAACTGACTCATTAATATTCTAACTGACATAACTAACTCATTAATAAAAAACGGACAATTAAAATTTATCCCAACAAGACTTCCCCATAAATTTTAAATTCTTCTTTCTTTCTTCGCGTTGCTTCTGCTTTTCTTCAACTTTCTGATCGCGCATGTTTTCTTCAATCTTGATCAATTTGATATTTTTATTTTATCTTCAATTTGATATTTTCAGTTTCATTAGCAGGACTTTCCTTGTTTCCATTCGCTGCATCTTCTTCACCTGCAAGTTTCTCGTCACCCAAATTCTTCTCAGTTTCATTCGCCACTTCATCAGGTGCTTTCACAATTTTATTTCCTCGTCCAATCCCAATTTTTGCATCATTGGTATTGTCAACAAAACCTCTTTTTCTCTTCAAGACCACATCCTTTTCTTCAAATGCACCTTCCATTTTTTTGCCGTTCTCGGCTCCCTCATTGCCGTCTTCCTCGCACCTCCTCAATGGCATCTCGGACCAGCGACCTATGCCCGTTGCCGACGTCGACCTCGTCACGCTGGGGTCGAAGTCTCTTCCAAAACATGAACTCGGTGATTTAGTCGGGATCTCCCCCATCCCGGTTATCAACACGGAACTCGGATTAGCGGTCTCCTCCATGCCGGTCTCCATCAAGCACCTCGGCTTCTCAATCTCCTTTCCGATTTTCGACTCTGTCTCCAGACACTCAGGTTCCGCGAAGTTTTCTACCTCGACAATGGACTCATCGTTCACGTCCTTCTCCGCTTCGATCTCGGCTCCTTCGTTCTCCTCATCTTCTATCTCGGCTCCTTCGTTCTCCTCCTCTTCTATCTTGGCTCCCTTAGCCGCAGTCATCTCCATCGTCTTCTTCTCCGAGTCGTCTCTTACGTGCTCCGACACGTCAATCTCCTCCGCGGATGCGTTGCCGTTGGCAACCTCGGATTCCGCCATCTCGGTCTCTTCTTCATCCACATCATTCTCCTCATCTTCATCATCATCATTGAAGATTTCATCTTCTTCATTAATCAGATCAAAACGTCCAGGCAAGTATTTTGTTATGAAGGCCATTAGAAAATCCTTCCACATATTATTAAAGTCGCGGCAGTTCCATGTACGGAACCATTTGATTGCGCTTCTGATATGCCTTCAGCATATAGATATTTCAGAGTAAAAAGAATAAGGATTTGACAGTAATTCAGTAATAAAGGTTATTATTTTTAATGAATTATTAACAATCCATGTTCAGACACACTTTCACTGACTTTTCTATATTTTTATAGGTTAAGAGGTGAAGAAATTCAAAATTTGAAAAACAAAGAAGGGAAGACCGCGCGAGAGACTGAACAAGGCGCCAGAGGATCGCACCACTATTGAATTCAGAATTTGAATTCAAAATCTGAATTCAAATCTGATTTAATTTAATATTTCCATTATACGTTTTTGTAATAAAGTGTAATTTAATTCTTCGGTTACGTAATATGTAACATCCCACATAATTAGTAAAATACATAAGTGTTATATTATATAGATGCATGTGTATGATTGATGGCTTGCGAAATTACATGACCTTTACCCTAGGATGAGATTAAGATAAGTATTTAAATTAAGATGTTAGGAGAGTACATATGTAGACTTGTGAATTTTATCATTTGATTGTGTGTTATAAGGCTTTGGTGTTTAAAGGGCTTGGGAAGTGGGCTAGTATGTGTGGACTTGTCACCTTTAGGCTTGCTTTGTTGGACTTCCCTTGTGATGGCCGATGGCCCAAAGAGGTCCTTGGACCTAACTTATTCAGCCCAATGTTGAACCCACTTTTACCTTCCCTAAGCCTTGTCCAACAAGGCTGTCTTGTGTAGCAAGGAACACCCACATGGCTAGATGTATTCCCTCCTCATTTCATGCGCATAAGAGAGTAGATGGGACTTAGAAAATCTCCCAACTTTCCCCTTGCATGACCGCCACATCACCTTAGCTTGTGCATCATTTGATTTCAACTTCATTGCATGGAAGACACTTGTATTCCTTAGCATTATTTTGGGCTGCATCCTTCCTCATTTAGGCGCACATGGAGAGGTCATAAATCAGATTTTTATGACACAAATCTGCCTAGCTTGTTGACCAAGAGAACCACCTTACACCTACCATCATGAGTCTGAAATGTGCAGATTTCTGCATGCTTTTGCAGTCCATCATGAACCAAATCTGTCCCTTGCCTCCACATGCAACAAAGAAGGATTTTTGGGCAGATTGCATGTGCTTTGAGTGGAGGAGAAATCTGCCAACTCCTTCCACTCCTTGTGCGCATGACTTAGTTGATTGTGATAAAAATTCTGACTTAGGTAGCACATCATTCAGATCTGAACCTCTCCCTTTCACCTCCTTGCATGTGCCTAGAGTGTCCAAGAAGCAAGCTCTTTGCTTGTTCAAACCAAGTTTGCAGCCCCACTCTCACAAGTAATCAGATTTGTCATCATTCCAACCTCTCCTCCCTCTCCTCTTTAAGTGGTGCGCACAAGAGGGCTGTCCCCATTTACAAGTGCAGCCAACTTCCTCCTCTCTTCCCATACTTTCCTAGCCGAACATTGCAAGAACCATTGGAGAAAGAAAAACTTTGCTAAGACATCTCACTCACTCACCTCTCAACCGTGTCCTATACACCAAGCAAGTGCAAGCTCTACTTCTCTTTTCCCCTCACTGTCCAGCCTTGCTACTCACCTTTGGAAGCTGTCCAAGTTGTTCCTCCTCACCATTTGAGCGCACAAGCCATCTCTAGGAAGGGTGAACTTGTGGTTTTGTAAAGATAGTAGGTAGTGTGTGATACTTGACCAAGAAGTGTGTGCTACAAGAGGTAAGCCTAGACTTAGACCTATTTATTGTGTGTAACCATGTGTGTGCATGAGATGTCTCCTTGAGTATGTTTTGTTTTGGATTCAAGAATGAGCATGATGAAAGTATAATGGTGGAACTATTGGATGATGATTTGTATGCTTAAGTTATGGAATGAAAGTCTCATGGTTATGCTTAAGTTAATGTCACTATTTCGGTATGAATATGCCACTGTTTTGAGGGTAAATATGTCACTGTTTCGGTTTGACAAGATCACCATTGTGATGCCACTGTTTCTGCATAAAATGCTCACTGTTCTAGTGCCTCACATGCCACTGTTTCTGCATAAAATGCTCACTGTTTTAGTGCCTCACATGCCACTGTTTCTGCATAAAATGCTCACTGTTCTAGTGCCTCACATGCCACTGTTTCTGCACAAAAATGCTCACTGTTTTAGTACTTAATGTGCCACTGTTTCTGCATAAAATGACCACCATCTTGATGTTCAAACACTACTCTTTATGCCACTGTATTGGTGTTCAAATACTCCTACTTATGCCACTGTTTTGGTGATCAAAAATCACTAGTTATGCCACTGTTTTGATATTCAAAAATCACTATTTATGCCACTGTTTTAATGTCCAAAAATCACCATTTATGCTACTGTTTTAATGTTCAAAAACCACTACTTATACCACTGTTTTGATGTCCGAAAATCATCATTTATACCACTGTTTTAAAATGTTCAAAAATCACTCTCTATGCCACTGTTTTGATGTGCAAATACCACTACTCATGTCACTATGTTCATGTTCAAACGCTACCATTCATGCAACTATTTTGATGTGCAAATACCTCTACTTATGCCACTGTTTTGAGGTTCAAATGCCACTGTTTCTGCCACTGTTTGATGCCACTGTTTCTGCCACTGTTTGATGTCCAAAATGCCACTATTTCTGTTTGAAAATGGTCACTGTTTCTGCTGTAAGGTGCTACTGTTTTCCTGCTGTAAAACATCACTGTTTCTGCCCACTGTTTTTAAGAAAAACGTCACTGTATTCTGCTCACTGTTTTAAAGAACAACTCACTGTTTTCTGCTCACTGTTTTAAGAACAAACGTCACTGTTTTCTGCTGTAAAAATGCTGCTGTATGCTCACTGTTTTCTGCTGTAAAACGTTGCTGTATGCTCACTATTTTCTGCTGTAAAACGCTGCTTTATGCTCACTGTTTCTGCTGTAAATCGCCGCTGTAAATGATTGGTTGTAATTGATTTAGGTGCGCTTAAGAAGTGAGATACTTCGCTGTTGTTTGGTATTGTTTAAGGCACACAAGGTAAGTGTCAGGCGATATTACCTAATGTGACTATTGACTACTGGTATAAAGTTGTGACATGATGCTCCATACTCCGTAAAAGTAATATGTTCCTTATTATGAAAGAAAACTGCCAAGAATGTGCCGTGATGGCTATATGATTATGAGGTAAAGATGTTATATGGCAGCATAACGTATATGAAAAGTATATGTGCCGTGATGGCTATATGAAAGGTATATAAGCATGCACCTTACATCATACCGCATTTTGTACGTTTTGTGTGTGAAAGCATAGCATGGCATGCATGTACCAAGATCATATAGGCCTTGCTTTTAGAATAGTTATGTACAGGACCATGTGTTTGAGCAAGCATCATATAGGCATCCCTAAGGTACCAGGGTATGGGACACTTGGCATCAGTCCGCATAGGCCCACAGTTGGAATCCACAGGAGCTCAGGTGCCAGGAGTATTTGATTCCACTGTGAAGTGCGCGCACGACGGTGCAAAAAGCGCAAAGGAAAGGCGTTATATACGCAATATATATGAATATGATGAAATGGAAAGGCGTTATATACGCAATATATATGAATATGATGAAATGGAAAGGCGTTATATACGCAATATATATGAATATGATGAAAAGGAAAAAGGAAAAGGAACAAGGACATGTTGAAGTGACTGTTTATGATTTTGTGCCTAGTTAATACTCTTATATTATTGGTTTTGTTGCCACACTACTGGGATTATTCTCACCCCTTCGGGGCTGCTATTTTCCTAAATGGCAGGAGGACGTAAAAGCATTTGAAGGAGTGATGTTTGCTGTTGCTTGCTGATGATTGGACTTGTACTGTTGCTGTTTGATTGATTGGATGACTGTAATGATTAATATTTTGGCACTCTTGGATGACTGTAGACTTTATCATCTCTATTTTACCTTGAACTTTTATGAACAGCGGCTGTTTTGAAAACGTTTGTGAAAGGAAGCTTTGAAAGTCTTAAGTGCTGAATTTTTTACAGTGCACCTTACGGGTGGGGTTTTTATGAGCAAACGAACTCCGATTTACTATTATTTTATATGCACGCGAAGCCCCCAACGTGCTCTTTCTAAATCACTTGAAACATTTTTTATCGTCCAAACAGAGGTGATAGGAATTTTGAAACGTCCTTCGGACTTTGAAGTTAGATTAAGAATTTTTGTTAGCTTATGTGACGTTAAAGACTCTAATTCCGCTTAGCAAACGACTCTCTTGGATGCATACAAGGGAGGGCGTTACACTAACTGGTATCAGAGCAGTTTGATCCATGGATTTGCTTGTGATTGATTGAATTGATTGTTGATTGTGTTTATCTGCTGATTGACTGTCTAATTGTGCCATAGTTTAAGTGTTTGAGTATATATTAGCTAGTGTAGTTAGATTGTTAAGACCGTTCTGTGATAAGATACGGATGCATAGTTAACTTGTCCGAATTGAACCCGAGTACCTACTTGGGACTGCTGCCATACATAACTTGCGGTGAGCCTGATCAACTCATTTCATGATATTGTGAGTGCAGAATCATGGCAGGTGGTCGCGGTTCAACTCGGGGAAGGTCTGGCGATGCGGAAGAGGATCTTATCACTACCATTGGGGGACTGGCAACGTTTATTCAGAATATGAGCCAAGAATGGCGCGACCATAGGCAACAAAACCATAACCAACCCCCACTGCATGACAATGCAGAAGAAATTGCCCGTCGGAGGTTGAAAGACCTCCGCAACTTCCAACCACCTATTTTTGAGGGTGAAGACAACCTCGAGGCTGCAGCGAAGTGGTTGCAGATGATCGAGCATATTTTCGAACGCATGGCATGCCCGGAAGCGCAAAAGACCGATTACGCGTCGTACCAGCTGATGGGAGAAGCTTTAACATGGTGGACTGGTGCGAGGGCTCTGCTGAGAGCTCAGGACGTTGAGCTGACGTGGGCCGTATTCAGACAAGTATTTTTGGATAAGTATTTTCCTAAAGCAATGAGAAGAATGAAGCACACTGAACTGCTGTCACTCCGACAGGATAACATGTCGGTTAATGAGTACATTGCAAAATTTGGGCAGCTGATCGAGTACGCCAACTTTGACCGGAACATTTATGATGAGGAATGGCAGGTGGAGAAGTTCGAAAGCGGATTGCATCCAGAAATCCGTAAGCTCATTTTGACGACAGCTAATCGTACACTTCCGGAGCTCATCAATCAGAGTCGTCAGGCCGAAGGAATCATCAACGAGGCCAAGAATTTGAACAAGCAACCAGCACAATTCCACGGGGGAAACAGAGCAGGCAGATTCTTCAGGACGGCACCTGGTAGGGGTCGAGGCAGAGGTCCGCAGTTGCAGGCGCGGCCTGGAAATTTTAAGAGAAGCAATACTGTTGGTCAATCGTCAACTGGACGGCAGGGTGCGACTGTTTGTGCTACGTGTGGAAAGAACCACTTTGGAGTTTGTCGCAAGAGCAATAATGCATGTTTCAGATGTGGCCAGCAAGGACATTTCGCTTACGAATGCCCCCGGAACGCTAATCCACAGCCTACGCTAGCACGGTTGTTCACACTGGATGCAAATGAAGCACAGAAGTTTCCCAATTTGATCAAAGGTAATGTCATTTTAAATGGTCACCCAATTTCTGTTATCTTTGATTCTGGAGCGTCTGGTTCTTTTATGGCAAAGCACACTGCTATGAGAATAGGCATCACCCCAACCCCGTTACCTTATGAGTTACACATCAGCACACCTACTGGAGGATCGTGCACAACCTTAGAGATCTGCAGAGGTGTTACTTTACAGTATGAAGGGAACATGTATACAGTAAACTTGGTGGTCCTACCGGTATTCAATTTCGATGTGATTATCGGTATGGACTGGTTGACGGAAAACGGGATAACGTTGGACTGTCGAGAGGGGAAAGTCGTTGTTCCTGCGAAAGATGGTAATTTTCAACCTTTCTCTCTCATTTCTTTATTACAAGTTAGAAAAGAGCTCCGCAAGGGAGCAGCAGGGTATCTTTTGTCGATCGAGGCTGAGACCTCGGTTGACACTCAAATTCAGAATGTACCTGTAGTTAGAGAATTCGAGGAGGTATTCCCGGATGAAATACCTCGATTGCCTCCTCATAGGGAAATAGAATTTTCCATCGAACTTTTTCCTGGAGTCGGACCAATCTCCATTGCTCCGTATCAAATGGCACCTTTGGAACTTCGCGAGTTGAAGAAGCAGATAGAAGAACTTTTGGCAAAAGAATTCAGCAGACCGAGTACCTCTCCATGGGGTGCTCCAGCCATCTTGATTAAGAAGAAGGATGGTAGTCTACGTCTGTGTGTAGATTACCGGCAGCTGAACAAAGTTACGGTGAAGAATAAGTATCCGCTACCAAGGATCGACGATTTGATGGACCAGCTGAGAGGAGCCAGAGTCTTTTCCAAGATAGATTTACGATCGGGATACCATCAGATCCGGGTCAAACCGGAGGATATTCCGAAAACAGCTTTTAGGACTCGTTATGGGCACTACGAATATCAGGTGATCCCATTCGGACTTACGAATGCTCCAGCGGTATTCATGGACTACATGAACCGCATCTTCCGCCCCTTTCTTGATCAGTTTATTATTGTGTTTATCGACGACATTCTGATTTACTCTACTAATGAAGTGCTGCATGCGGAACATTTGAGGATTGTCTTGCAAATATTGAAAGAGAAGCAGTTGTACGCGAAATGGTCGAAGTGCGAGTTTTGGCTTAAAGAGGTCCAGTTTCTGGGCCATGTCATTTCAACAGAAGGTATCGCGGTGGACCCCAGCAAGGTTGAAGCTGTCATGAATTGGGAACGACCCAAAACTGTTACTGAAGTAAGAAGTTTCTTAGGTCTTGCTGGATATTATCGAAGGTTTATCCAGAATTTCTCTCAGATAGTGCAACCCCTTACCCGTCTCACTCGGAAGGATAAGCCTTTTGAGTGGACTGAAGCTTGTGAAGAATGTTTCATGGAATTGAAGAGCAGATTAACGAGTGCTCCCGTACTCACGATTCCGGATCCTACCCGAAAGTTCGAAGTATACTGTGATGCGTCGCTGAAAGGACTTGGATGCGTGTTGATGCAGGATCGTATGGCGGTAGCTTATGCATCTCGACAACTAAAGCCTCACGAAGAAAATTATCCTACGCATGATTTGGAGTTAGCAGCTATAGTGTTCGCACTTAAAATCTGGAGGCATCACTTGTATGGTTCGCAGTTTGACGTGTTCAGCGATCATAAGAGTTTGAAGTATTTGTTCGACCAGAAGGAGCTGAATATGCGGCAACGACGGTGGATGGAATTTCTGAAGGACTATGATTTTGAACTTAAATACCACCCAGGAAAGGCAAACGTGGTAGCTGACGCCCTGAGTAGGAAGACACTGCACACTGCAACTCTGATGATGGAAGAATTGAAGTTGTTTGAGGCCTTTCGAGATTTGAACTTATCTGTAGACGAGAGAGGGAATAGCATAAGATTGGGAAATATAAAGGTAGAGAATGAATTGATCAGTAGAATTAAGGAGGCTCAGAAAGATGAAGAGTTAGTCCGCGATTTGGTTGGCAACCAAGATGTTGTAAAGGATGAGAATGATACTTGGAGATTCCAAGGCCGATTAGTTGTGCCGAATGAAGAGTTGAAGCAGGAAGTTTTGCAGGAGGCTCATAAGGGTAAGTATGCAGTTCATCCTGGATCTACGAAGATGTACCATGATTTGAAGACCTCGTTTTGGTGGCCGGGGATGAAGCGTGATATTGCTGAGTATGTATCTCGGTGCCTAACGTGTCAGAAGGTGAAGTACGAACATCAGAAACCTTCGGGACTTCTTCAACCTTTGGAGATTCCCGAATGGAAGTGGGACAGTATTGCGATGGATTTTGTAGTTGGACTTCCTCGGACGCGAGAAGGATATGATGCTATCTGGGTGATTGTCGATCGTTTAACAAAGTCAGCTCATTTCTTGCGTGTTAAAACCACGTATAATACAGAGAGGCTTGCCAGAATTTACCTGCAGGAGATTGTGAAGCTGCACGGAGTTCCTACGAGTATTGTCAGTGATCGTGATCCCAAGTTTACATCTAAGTTCTGGGAATCTTTTCAAAGGGCTTTAGGGACTCACTTGAGATTGAGTACTGCTTATCATCCGCAGACCGATGGACAGTCAGAACGCACCATTCAAGCTTTAGAGGACATGTTGCGAGCATGCGTGTTGGAGTTAGGAGGCAGCTGGGATAATTACCTTTCTTTGATTGAATTTGCTTACAACAACAGTTACCACTCCAGTATTCAGATGGCACCGTACGAAGCTCTGTATGGGAGAAAATGCAGATCCCCTTTATGTTGGACTGAAGTAGGTGAGCGAAGTATGTTAGGACCTGACTTAATTCAAGAAACATCCGAACAAGTAAAGAAGATTCGAGAAAATATGCAGCGGGCTCAGGCCAGACAGAAGAGTTATTACGACAAGCGTCATAAGCCCCTATCTTTCGAAGTCGGAGACCATGTATTTTTGAGAATCACACCTACATCGGGACTCGGAAGGAGAATGGGAGTAAAGAAGTTAAGTCCACGGTACTTAGGACCATATCTGATTATGGACCGGATTGGAGAGTCCGCATACCGGTTGGCTTTACCACCCAATCTGTCAGGAATTCACAATGTATTTCATGTGTCGCAGCTACGGAGGTATCTCTCTGATCCATCTCATGTGTTACAGCCGGAGGAAGTGGAATTAAAGGAAAATCTGACGTATCAAGTGCAACCGTTCCAAATCCTTGAAAGATCCGTCAAGCGACTCCGTTCTAAAGAGATTCCTTTGGTGAAAGTATTATGGAACAACAGATCGGCAGCTGAAGCCACTTGGGAGCGCGAGGACGACATTCGGAAACGCTATCCAGAACTGTTTAGCTCTTAAGTAAGTTTATTTTGCGGACAAAATTCCTATTTGGTGGGGAGAGTGTAACATCCCACATAATTAGTAAAATACATAAGTGTTATATTATATATATGCATGTGTATGATTGATGGCTTGCGAAATTACATGACCTTTACCCTAGGATGAGATTAAGGTAAGTATTTAAATTAAGATGTTAGGAGAGTACATATGTAGACTTGTGAATTTTATCATTTGATTGTTTGTTATAAGGCTTTGGTGTTTAAAGGGCTTGGGAAGTGGGCTAGTGTGTGGACTTGTCACCTTTAGGCTTGCTTTGTTGGATTTCCCTTGTGATGGCCGATGGCCCAAAGAGGTCCTTGGACCTAACTTATTCAGCCCAATGTTGAACCCACTTTTACCTTCCCTAAGCCTTGTCCAACAAGGCTGTCTTGTGTAGCAAGGAACACCCACATGGCTAGATGTATTCCCTCCTCATTTCATGCGCATAAGAGAGTAGATGGGACTTAGAAAATCTCCCAACTTTCCCCTTGCATGACCGCCACATCACCTTAGCTTGTGCATCATTTGATTTCAACTTCATTGCATGGAAGACACTTGTACTCCTTAGCATTATTTTGGGCTGCATCCTTCCTCATTTAGGCGCACATGGAGAGGTCATAAATCAGATTTTTATGACACAAATCTGCCTAGCTTGTTGACCAAGAGAACCACCTTACACCTTCCATCATGAGTCTGAAATGTGCAGATTTCTGCATGCTTTTGCAGTCCATCATGAACCAAATCTGTCCCTTGCCTCCACATGCAACAAAGAAGGATTTTTGGGCAGATTGCATGTGCTTTGAGTGGAGGAGAAATCTGCCAACTCCTTCCACTCCTTGTGCGCATGACTTAGTTGATTGTGATAAAAATTCTGACTTAGGTAGCACATCATTCAGATCTGAACCTCTCCCTTTCACCTCCTTGCATGTGCCTAGAGTGTGCAAGAAGCAAGCTCTTTGCTTGTTCAAACCAAGTTTGCAGCCCCACTCTCACAAGTAATCAGATTTGTCATCATTCCAACCTCTCCTCCCTCTCCTCTTTAAGTGGTGCGCACAAGAGGGCTGTCCCCATTTACAAGTGCAGCCAACTTCCTCCTCTCTTCCCACACTCTCCTAGCCGAACATTGCAAGAACCATTGGAGAAAGAAAAACTTTGCTAAGACATCTCACTCACTCACCTCTCAACCGTGACCTATACACCAAGCAAGTGCAAGCTCTTCTTCTCTTTTCCCCTAACTGTCCAGCCTTGCTACTCACCTTTGGAAGCTGTCCAAGTTGTTCCTCCTCACCATTTGAGCGCACAAGCCATCTCTAGGAAGGGTGAACTTGTGGTTTTGTAAAGATAGTAGGTGGTGTGTGATACTTGACCAAGAAGTGTGTGCTACAAGAGGTAAACCTAGACTTAGACCTATTTATTGTGTGTAACCAACCATGTGTGTGCATGAGATGTCTCCTTGAGTATGTTTTGTTTTGGATTCAAGAATGAGCATGATGAAAGTATAATAGTGGAACTATTGGATGATGATTTGTATGCTTAAGTTATGGAATGAAAGTCTCATGGTTATGCTTAAGTTAATGTCACTGTTTCGGTATGAATATGCCACTGTTTTGAGGGTAAATATGTCACTGTTTCGGTTTGACAAGATCACCATTGTGATGCCACTGTTTCTGCATAAAATGCTCACTGTTCTAGTGCCTCACATGCCACTGTTTCTGCATAAAATGCTCACTGTTCTAGTGCCTCACATGCCACTGTTTCTGCACAAAAATGCTCACTGTTTTAGTACTTAATGTGCCACTGTTTCTGCATAAAATGACCACCATCTTGATGTTCAAACACTACTCTTTATGCCACTGTATTGGTGTTCAAATACTCCTACTTATGCCACTGTTTTGGTGATCAAAAATCACTAGTTATGCCACTGTTTTGATATTCAAAAATCACTATTTATGCCACTATTTTAATGTCCAAAAATCACCATTTATGCCACTGTTTTAATGTTCAAAAACCACTACTTATACCACTGTTTTGATGTCCGAAAATCATCATTTATACCACTGTTTTAAAATGTTCAAAAATCACTCTCTATGCCACTGTTTTGATGTGCAAATACCACTACTCATGTCACTATGTTCATGTTCAAACGCTACCATTCATGCAACTATTTTGATGTGCAAATACCTCTACTTATGCCACTGTTTTGAGGTTCAAATGCCACTGTTTCTGCCACTGTTTGATGCCACTGTTTCTGCCACTGTTTGATGCCACTGTTTCTGCCACTGTTTGATGTCCAAAATGCCACTGTTTCTGTTTGAAAATGGTCACTGTTTCTGCTGTAAGGTGCTATTATTTTCCTGCTGTAAAACGTCACTGTTTCTGCCCACTGTTTTTAAGAAAAACGTCACTGTATTCTGCTCACTGTTTTAAAGAACAACTCACTGTTTTTTGCTCACTGTTTTAAGAACAAACGTCACTGTTTTCTGCTGTAAAAATGCTGCTATATGCTCACTGTTTTCTGCTGTAAAATGCTGCTGTATGCTCACTATTTTCTGCTGTAAAATGCTGCTGTATGCTCACTGTTTCTGCTGTAAATCGCCACTGTAAATGATTGGTTGTAATTGATTTAGGTGCGCTTAAGAAGTGAGATACTTCGCTGCTGTTTGGTATTGTTTAAGGCACACAAGGTAAGTGTCAGGCGATATTACCTAATGTGACTATTGACTACTGGTATAAAGTTGTGACATGATGCTCCATACTCCGTAAAAGTAATATGTTCCTTATTATGAAAGAAAACTGCCAAGAATGTGCCGTGATGGCTATATGATTATGAGGTAAAGATGTTATGTGGCAGCATAACGTATATGAAAAGTATATGTGCCGTGATGGCTATATGAAAGGTATATAAGCATGCACCTTACATCATACCGCATTTTGTACGTTTTGTGTGTGAAAGCATAGCATGGCATGCATGTACCAAGATCATATAGGCCTTGCTTTTAGAATAGTTATGTACAGGACCATGTGTTTGAGCAAGCATCATATAGGCATCCCTAAGGTACCAGGGTATGGGACACTTGGCATCAGTCCGCATAGGCCCACAGTTGGAATCCACAGGAGCTCAGGTGCCAGGAGTATTTGATTCCACTGTGAAGTGCGCGCACGACGGTGCTAAAAGCGCAAAGGAAAGGCGTTATATACGCAATATATATGAATATGATGAAATGGAAAGGCGTTATATACGCAATATATATGAATATGATGAAAAGGAAAAAGGAAAAGGAACAAGGATATGTTGAAGTGACTGTTTATGATTTTGTGCCTAGTTAATACTGTTATATTATTGGTTTTGTTGCCACACTACTGGGATTATTCTCACCCCTTCGGGGCTGCTATTTTCCTAAATGGCAGGAGGACGTAAAAGCATTTGAAGGAGTGATGTTTGCTGTTGCTTGCTGATGATTGGACTTGTACTGTTGCTGTTTGATTGATTGGATGACTGTAATGATTAATATTTTGGTACTCTTGGATGACTGTAGACTTTATCATCTCTATTTTACCTTGAACTTTTATGAACAGCGGCTATTTTGAAAACGTTTGTGAAAGGAAGCTTTGAAAGTCTTAAGTGCTGAATTTTTTACAGTGCACCTTACGGGTGGGGTTTTTATGAGCAAACGAACTCCGATTTACTATTATTTTATATGCACGCGAAGCCCCCAACGTGCTCTTTCTAAATCACTTGAAACATTTTTTATTGTCCAAACAGAGGTGATAGGAATTTTGAAACGTCCTTCGGACTTTGAAGTTAGATTAAGAATTTTTGTTAGCTTATGTGACGTTAAAGACTCTAATTCCGCTTAGCAAACGACTCTCTTGGATGCATACAAGGGAGGGCGTTACATAATAAGTGTAATTTAATTCTAACGTTATCAGAGGGATATTTTCGTAATTTGCACGGAAACCCTAATTGGCTACTATTTGAAGGGGTCCCCTCCACACATTCAGGGGAGGCTACACTCCATTCCGCACAATTCAGATTTCTTCAGAGGAGAATCCGGAGTTCTTCGAGTTCTTCAAAGTTCTTCGTGTTCTTCTAGTTCTTCTTCTTTTTCTTTTTGTTTTATGTTTTATTTTTGTAGATCAGTCATGACTATGGTTGGCTAGATCTACTTTTATTGTGGTAAGGGTCACAACCCTTGATGTGAACCCCTTGTAATTTGGATCAGGTTTATGTTTATTTATCTAATTGCATTTATTTTCCTTTGCTCTTCATCTATAATTCTTTTAGATCTGATCATTCTAATTGGATTGCGAGGGTTAGGGTTCGCAATAGGGATATTGGGATCTTAATTCCTGACAAGAAGGAAAGTAACTGTTCATGTATGCACTAGGGATAGGCTACATGAACCGCAAACGTGAAAGATTCATCGAGTTATACGTTTAACCTAAAAAGGAATTACTAAGGGATTAGGGTTCTAATAGGGTTAATAAGGTTAAGATCACTAAGGGATTAGGGCTTAACCAATCAAATAAAAGATGGTGAATCGTTTGATCAATGGGTAAATCGAATGTAAACGTTGATTCAGATTACAAGGTGGGGATCAGAAAGGTGTTTGTCTTCTTACTGCAATATTTTCTCAATTATTTTTTACATCTTTTATAATTCAATCTTTCTTCATCTATTTCTTCAGAAAACCCTAAAAATACGTAATTTACTTTTTAATTTACTTTTTGTTTTTAAACCAACAACAATTGCTACCTCTTTTGATCCGTTCAACTTAAGGGGACTGGTTATTGTAGTACTTGGTCTACAATCCCTGTGGAGACGATACTTACTTATCACTTTTATTACTTGGAATGATCGGTATACTTGCCGAGTTCGCAACAAGTTTTTGGCGCCGTTGCCGGGGATTGTAAATTCCAATATTATAAATAACCGTTGATCTTTGAGCTTGAATATTGTTTTTATTTAATTGTCATTTTAGGGTTTGTTCTATCTTAACCTGCATTTTTACAGGTATTACTGATCATCTTCTTTAAGTTTATGCGAGGTAGACTTGCTCCTGAAGATCTTGTGTTTGATCCAGAAATCACAAGAGCCGAAAGGAAATTAAGAAAAGTTGCCAAGCAGATAATTTGGGAAGACCCGATAAGTGAACCTGATCAATCCACAAAAGATATGGCAAACCATAATAATGATGGAGGAGGTCCCAACAATCAGCCTCCTGCACCAGAGTTGATGGAGTCAATTTTGGCTCCTATGTTTACAAGGCCGAATTCTAGTGTTGTCCGGCCTCATATTCAAGCCAACAATTTTGATATCAACCCTTCTCTTATCAACCTGGTGGAAAAGACTCCTTTTGGTGGTGAAGATTATGAAGATCCTCATGACTTCATGGACAGATTTTTAAGAATCTGTGACACCACTAAACATAATGGGGTATCTGATGATGCAATCCGACTCCGATTGTTTCCATTTGCATTAATAGGGAAGACTCTTAGGTGGTTGGACCGACAACCCCCTAATAGCATAAGAACATGGGATGAGTTGGCAGCCAAGTTCTTTGCTGAACATTTCTCTCGGGAAAAATACAACAAGTTGGTGAATGAAATCACCAATTTTATTCAACAACCGGGAGAGACCCTTTGCGCAGCGTGGACAAGATTCCAAGAATTGATTAGGAAGTGCCCCCAATATGACTTTCCAAATGAGAAGAAGGTCAGAGTTTTCTACAATGGGATGACACCAGACACAAGAATGATTGTCAATGGTGCAGCTGGAGGAACCATAGGAAGAAAGACTGCAGCAGAAACTCTAGAGTTGATTGACCACATGGCACGAAATGAAAATGCCTCAACAGAAGTCCAGTCCACTCAATCAACTCAAGTAAAAAAGGGAATTCTACAACTTGGAAATCAAGATGCTACCTTAGCTGAACAGAAGGTGATTTCACAACAATTAGCAAATATGAATGCTAAGTTGGACAAAATGCGATTATCCACAAGTCAAGTTAATTCAATTACTTGTGAGTATTGTACGGAGGACCATGAATCCAATGAGTGTCCCACACTTATGGGAGCTGATGCATTCCAAGTTAATGGAGTGTGGTATGATCCAAGGCCACCACAAAACACTAGGGCTGGCAATACGGGCCAGCCCGCCCCGACCCGCCTCTGGCCCGCCTAAAATGGGCTGGCCCACCCCGACCCGTTTTAACAAAATTGGTTGAATTGAGCAACCCGTCCCGTTTTATGAGTGGGCAAACAATTAAATTCTGCATAAAAACACATAATTTTTTTTTGCATAAAAGCATATAAAAATTTGCATAAAATCCTAATGTACTTATGAAACCAAGAAGATCATGTTTAATAATCTACATATAAATATGCATCTTTCAATCGATAATAATAAAAATTAAAATCATATGAAGTGTAAAACAAAATAACAAAACCCACACTTATGGGAGCTGATGCATTCCAAGTTAATGGAGTGTGGTATGATCCAAGGCCACCACAAAACACCCAGGGATATCAAAGGAATCAGAATAATGGTCAAGGAAACAATTTCCAAAGAAGAAATCAAGGGGGAGGTTTGGATTATAAATCCAATAACTTCCTACAACCTCCTCCTCTTCCACACAATGAGCCATCTGAACTAGAGAAAGCTATGCTGCAGCTTTCTAAGACTACAAATGATCATATGGAAAGTACAAGTGCTTTCATGAAGGAAACCAGGGCCTATCACAAGAATCAAGATGCCTCCATTCGGAATTTGGAGACTCAGATAGGCCAGTTGTCCAGGCAATTAGCGGAAAGAACTCAAGGGCAGTTTTCTGGTGATACTGAAGTGAATCCGAAAGAATATTGCAATTCAATAGTCACCAGAAGCGGGGTTGTGATTTCTCCTCAAGACAAGCAAAAATTGGTTCAGCAAAAGAAAGTTGATGAACCATTAATTAAGCCAGAATGTGAGAAAGAAGTGGAAATACCTGCCACTAAGAAAGAAGAACCTGCAAGGCAAGAAAAAGAAAAGGCAAAAAAGGAACTTGTTGAAGATCCAAAGAAACCAATGGATTTTTCTCGTTTTGAGAAACCTCCATATCCAATGAGGCCCAAGCAAGATGAGCAAAAAAGGCAGTTTTCTAAATTTTTAGAAATTTTTAAGAAATTGCAGATTAATATTCCTTTTGCAGAAGCTCTAGAGAAAATGCCCTCATATGCCAAATTCCTGAAGGAGATATTATCTAAGAAGCGGAAGCTCACAGAGGATGAACCTGTCACATTAATAGAGGAGTGCAGTGTAATCCTACAGAAAAACATGCCTCCAAAGTTGAAAGATCCAGGAAGCTTCAGTATTCCATGCACCATTGGCAAGACAACTATAGAGAGAGTCTTATGTGATCTTGGTGCCAGCGTTAATGTGATGCCATTAACCCTGATGAAGAAGCTGGGAATTGATGAAGTCAAGCCAACAAGAATGAATGTTCAATTGGTCGACCGCTCAACAAAGCAAGCACATGGTATTGTTGAAGATGTGCTCGTCAAGGTAGACAAATTTCTAATTCCTGTTGATTTTGTTATTCTTGACATTGATGAAGATGCCAGTGTGCCTATGATCTTCGGGAGGCCATTCCTAGCGACCTCAGGAGCGCTAATCGATGTACCAAAGGGTGAGTTGATAATGCGCGTGGATGGAGAGCAAGCAACATTCAAGGTACTTACAAATGAATCTCCATTGCCTGTCTCTCAACCTCAAAATCAAGTCAATTACATTGCAGCGAAAAAGGTTGAGGAAAGGAGTAAAAAGGAAGTCCATCAGCGGCGTGAAGAAAGCAAACCAAAGGTTAAGATGGAAAAGTACAAGAGTAAGGAGAAACTTGTGGAAACTAAGCTTAAAGTTTCTGAGAAACTTCTTCCTCACCCACATACATATGATCCTGGAAAGGCACAACATTGGATCAAGAAAAGTGGGTCATCATTGGTAGCGTGCTTCCAACCACCATGAGTGCAAAGAGTCCCCGTCAGGCTCGTGACGTTAAACAAGCGCTCATTGGGAGGCAACCCAATGTGAATTTATTTTCAAAAAAA
>JAVKPL010005357.1:0-23894 GCA_032173675.1 Gastrolobium villosum | reverse complement strand
AAACATTCAAATGCAAAATTCAAAATTCAAAATTTCAAATTTCAAATTCAAAATTCGAATTTCAAATTTCAAATTCAAAATTCGAATTTCGAAATTCAAATTCCAAATTCAAATTTCAAAATTCAAATTTCAAATTCAAAATTAGAAATTCAAATATTTGATTATTAATTTAACTAATTAAATTAATTAGTAATGGCTTGGACTATCCAAGCCCATTACTAAGCTCCATGCACCACCCACCCATTTAGGTGGGCTTCCAAACAGCTTCTTGGGCTAACAACCATTATTAGGCCCAATACCTTTAAAGCTAGTCCATCATGACTACAAGGTGTTAGTGTGTGACCCATTAGGTCCAACTTAGCTTCTGACATAACTGGGCTTGGGCCCAACAAGCCCACAACCCAATTAATGACAACACAGAGCATTAGCAATGCTTTGTTGCCCCAGAACTAGTCAGATTAATGACTTGATCATCCTATTGCACATATTTGGTTACCGTATGTATTTCCCTTCGTCTCGGTTATCTTCCCATTAACCTAGGGTAAGGAAATGTATCAACCCCTGCGGTTTAGGGTAAGCTTTATTCGAAATAGGGAATCTTCAATTTACTGACTCTAAAGGCAGATCATCTCATGATCTCTTTTACTATGCATAGATTTCCGAGTCCCTGTAAATGTCATCCCGATTTCTCCGGTTTACAGATAACCTAATCTCTCACAGAGATTTGACGAATTCCTTCAGCTTATTACCCTAGCCCTGTGCCCTTTAAGGACACGCCCAATAGTATACCTATGAGTCTCCATGTTTCAGGCAGACGAGGCATATAATCAAAACATGCCTTCAAGAACACAGTCTAGGTAATAACTTCTGGTCTAAGGAAAGACATACCCAAACATAAAGAGATTACTCTAATGACACTATCTGTGAGATTTCCTCATAGAGTCTCTTTTTGGGTCTGTTCAGTGCGAGCTATACTCTTATAGTCCACCCACGACTTTAGCTAAGATATCTCCATATCTGCAGCTCATGAGGTCTTTACCTTGTATCCATATACAAGTAGATAAGTCGTACTAGTCTTACTCGAGATCACTGATCCCCAAACTCAGTGTCTCTAGACTAGGAACATATAATTAGGAATAGACATGCAATATCCTTGAATCCTCATGATCGTGATCTCATCACAGATACTCAAGAGATACCTGTTCTATTCCAAGGGGTTTATCCAGTTCGTTCATATAATATTAACAGTAATATCGAGACACAATATGAAACTGAATAAATAGTGCTTTATTTATTTGCGACAAACAAAGTTCTACATCTAATGTCCTTTATTTAATCAAAAGATTGTCTCTAGGACACCCATATGCTAACAGTCGGACTCCTACTTGCTGGTCTGAGGTTGGAGATAAAGAGCTATTTGGCTTGGACTTTGTCCAAGATACTACCAGTAGATCCAGATGATCAGGGAAAAATTGAAGCAGGCGCGGACTCGCCAGAAGAGCTACAATGATGTCAAGCATCGTCCACTGGAGTTCAGTGAAGGTGAACACGTGTTTGTGAGACTTTCACCTGTCACTGGTGTTGGACGGGCACTCGGAGTGAGCAAGTTGAGCCCGCGATTCGTTGGGCCCTACCAGATCCTTGGTAGAGTAGGACCTGTTGCCTATCGACTTGCCTTACCTCCGAACCTAGCCAACATCCACGACGTGTTTCACGTGTCTCAGCTTCGGAGATACATAGCAGATCCTTCGCACGTGGTGCAACCGGATGATGTGGAGGTTCAGGAGAACCTAAAGACTCCCGTCGGACCACTCAAGATCCTCGATCGAGGCGAGAAACAACTTAGAAGCAAGACTATTCCGATGGTCAAGGTGCAGTGGACTGGGCGTAGCCCCGAGGAGTGCACGTGGGAGCGAGAGGATAAGCTTCTCCGGAAGTATCCCGACTTTCGAGACATGTATGTTTATGATTTTGAGGGCAAAATACTTAAAAAGGTGGGGTGAATGTAAGAACCTGCACCGCTAATTAAGGTAATTAGTGAATTAATTATGATAATTAGGAAATGATTTCATAATTGACCATAATAATTATTATTAGGCTTAAATAATTATAGTGAATGAGTAAAAATGCTGAAAGTCACTTTTCGGAAGAAAAGCGCAGATACCGGTTCTGCTACCCGGTATAAATGCGTACCGGAAAAGTATTCCGGAAAAATATAACGAATGCATGATAATTACTAGAATATTATGTAGGACTTGTAAAACAAGTTTCAAGTCAAAATAATGTAATCTGATGCCAGAACTGATACTGGCTATGGAAAAGCGCGTACCGGAAAGGTATTCCGAAAAATAAAATAAAAATATGAAAAATCTTAGAAAAATGTGTAGGTTTAGATTCCAAAGTTTAGGATCAAGATCTTTTGCGTAGCAATTAAAGTTAATACTGTGTGTTGTGACTTAAATGCCTATAAATACAACTTTAGGCACAATGCCCTAGGCCATACTCCTTCCTTACGTGACTTGTGGCTGATCAGCCTTCTCCCTTGTGCTCCATTGCTGCCTTCTTCACCTTGGAGGCCAAGACGCCATCTTTCCTCTTGGCTTCTTCATCAAAACACTTTGTGAGGGTGTGTATGTGACTTGTGAGTGTGGAGAGTTATTTTTGGGAGTGTCCAGCCACTGTGTGTGTGAGGGTTGAGGGGCTGAGTTAGTGTTCCTTTGATGAGAGCTCTTACTCTCGGCTTGTGGAGCTCCAAGGAGCTTCCTTTGTGTTGAAAGGGCCTAGCTTTGCACCATTTTCGTACACCTTTTTGTGGCCTGAGTTGAGGAGCTGTTGGAGAGCTCCAAGAGCACTGTCCATTCTGTTTTTGGACTTTGGTAAGTTATACCAACTATGATCATGGGTTTAGATGCTTAAAAATGGAACCTTGATGCATGTATTTATCTAAGTTGATAACTTAAGGGTGGGATAGGTTAAACACACCTAGAAATGCATGTTTAAGTGCCTATAATCGGTTAAAAGTGGGATCTTTGGAGTGGATATTCACGAAATGCAGAAACTGCATTCTGTCGTGAGATATCCGGATATTTGTCGAATAGATATCCGGAAATCAACATCCGGATATGGTATCCGGATATTGATATGTGGATGTGGGATCTGGATATCCGGATATGGTATATCCGGATATGGTTAGTGTGATATCCGAATATTGCATATCCAGATATGCCCATTATAATATCCAGATATCCTGGGATTTCGCAGAACAGTAACTGTGCTGTGTGAACAGTAGGCTATTGGGGGTTTGTGGACCCTAAATTAAGGAAGTTGAACTTCTGTAATTAATGAACTAAGTCAGAATCATGAGATTAAGGGCTTATGGCTTTGTGGGAAGCCTTAAGACGTAAAACGTAAATGAAAGGCGTAGTCTTTAAGTTGTATGCTTGTGATGCATAATTAATGATATATTATTGGTCCATAACAGATTGTGATAGTGCTGTGTTTGGACTTGAGAGTGGTTGGACTCTTGGCTTGGATTGATTGCTTGCAAGGTAAGCTTTCGTGTCCTCGGTTTAGCCATGTTATGGTTCCACCATGTCCCATGGGGATGTGGTTTATGCATGCTGTGTTACATGCTTTGATGTTTTGGAAATGCTGTTGAGCTATTATATGCAATGTGCTTTTATGATATGCATGTGATGTCCACCTATATGATAAGCCTGAGTATGTAGCACATACAAGATGGTGAGGCTGTGGGTGAGGTGCAAGCGGTGTTCCTTGTACTTATGTGGGTATAGACGTATTCCTGCATTTCTCTGGCCAGTAGATTTTATAAACACACATGGCATGAATATCTGCTGCACTGCATAGTTTTGGAACTAATATTGTAAATACTGTTTTTGAACTTATATTGCACATGTAAGTGAGCTTGGGGTGGAATATCCTTGAGGACCCATTGTCTTACTGAGATTTCTTGTTTAGAGATCTCACCCCACGTTTGGGGACGCTTATTTCAGGATCAGGTAATGTTGAGGGCTCAGGTGGCAGGAGGCCAGAGCTGAGTTGATGTTATTATGACATGCTGACATGCTGGATGTTGACTGCTGTTATGTTTTCCCGCTTGATTTTTGTTATGTTGAGACTGTTATTGGGCATTGTTGCCTTATTTGGTGGGCATGGGGTTTGTCCATGCCACATAGACTGGTTATGTTTTCTGTTAGTTACAGTTGTATTAAAGTATCAGGATTTTGGCCCAGGCTATGTGTTGTAGACCTGTGACTTAGATACTCACTTATTTATTATACATGAGATATTCAGTTAGTTGTCTTGCAAATTTACATACAGGCAGTATTTTATGAAATTGGTTAAGTAATCAAGTTGGCTAAGTTTAATGACGTCATAATTGAATTAAAGAAAAAGTTATTCCGCATTTTAACTAAGCGTGGCTTAATACGATAGTATGTTAACAATCCGGGTTAACACGGGCTGTTACATCATCCCTCTAGAAAATTCTTCAATGTCTATTATGACTTTTTAAAGAACTTTAAAGATGGATGTTTTAAAGTTGCTACCCAAGTCGGAAAACAATACTAGTTTTTTTGCTCCCCTGAAGCTGAGGAGGTTGAGGGAAAATCCCCACTATATTGGTCCCCTGACCATCATGATTTTAGTCCCTCCTGCTATCGTTTCAA
This sequence comes from Gastrolobium villosum, assembly GCA_032173675.1. Lineage (NCBI taxonomy): Eukaryota > Viridiplantae > Streptophyta > Magnoliopsida > Fabales > Fabaceae > Gastrolobium > Gastrolobium villosum. The sequence goes on along the minus strand of JAVKPL010005357.1, from coordinate 19,206 downwards.
AGAAACAGAACTGACATACGCAAGTCATAGTTCACACATAATTCGTCTAGTAAGGCTTCACGAAATCAACATCCCCACCTATAACTGTATTGATCGGGTCCTATGTACCTAAAGTCACACTTAACTTTACGTCTTCTTTAACATTCTCATTAATTATTGTATTGATTGGGTCCTTTTTATCTACACGTACATTCTTAAAAGACTTCTTCAATGTGGATTTTAGAATAAGACTCACTGTAACAACATTCTCAAAAATTATTATGGTGATTGGGTTCTCTGTATCTCGAGCCACACTTAGGGGATTGGAAAAAATGCACTTAATTGCAAATGTTCTGATTTTCGTCATAACTTGCGGAGGAATTTGAGACATAAATTAGCAATTTGTGAGGAGACATTTATTCATCGCAAATTGCGAAGGTAAATTCCGTCATTGCGTGCAAATTAAATAAGCGACATTGTTAAAAATTTGAATGTCAAAAAATTTTGGGCAAATTTGTGACGAAAATTATTGTTGGTGCAAATTTGCAACATATTGTGATGGAATTTTGGGCGAAAAGTAGAACGGTCAACGTCACGCATTTGAAATCCAAAAGTTTTGGCAAATTTGCGATTGTAATGATTATCGTCGTAAATCATCAATGCAAATTTGCAAAGATAATTATTTTCGTCGTAATTTTTGAATAAATTTTGGGCGAAAAGTAGAACGGTCAGCGTCTCGCATTTGAAACTCAAAAGTTTTGACAAATTTGTGATGGTAATCATTATCGTCGCAAATTTTCAGTGAAAGTTCACGACGGTAATTATTTTCATCACAATTTGCGATAGAATTTTGGGCGAAAAGTAGAAGAGTCCTCATCACGCATTTGAAATTCAAAAGTTTTCGCATAATTACGATGATAATAATTATCATCGCACACTGTAGGTGAAAATATGCGACGGTTATAATTATTTTAGTTGCAATTTATGATGAATTTTGCAATGGAATTTTGGGCGAAAAGTGGATTATTCCATAAAAAATTAATAAATTTTCCATCACAATCTGTTAGTAATATGAAGAAAAGCACTTATCATATTTCACCTTTTATGTCGTGTTTGTTATTTGTCGGTTATGTTTTTAGGGATAAATTGATGCTTACGGGTTTTGCCCTTTTCACCATTTTTTTGCAATTTGTTGAACCCATTTGCAATTTTCATCTGTACTTCAAAAGAGACTGCCACAGAGCTTCCTTCGACATTGTCACCAACATCCTTGAAGATTCAAGTTCATCTTTGACTATTTCAATTGCTTTTTTTCTTTTGTTGTTGTAGTGTTTAATTTAATTTATCATTTTATGCTCTGCTGTAGTTGGTAGGGGTTTTGTTGGTCCAGTTTAGTGTTAATAATGATTGTGTTCTATGCTGGTGGGAATGTTTGCGAACTTGTTCTCTTGTGGGTTTCAATTTCTTGTGTTGTGGGTTTTGCTTATAACCATTAATTTTAACTTATGTCGATTTTAATATTCTACAGACTGTGCTATATGCTGCTGGGACTGTTTTAATTTTGGTTTTATTATCATTTTTGTTAATATTAAAATAAATTAATTTAAATAATTTTTTTACACATTTGTAGATTTGCGACGGTAAATTAACCGTCGCAAATTCTATTTAAATTTTTTTTTATATATTTGTAAATTTTCAATGAAAATTCATAAATTTACAATATTTGTCACAATATCCTTCACGAATCATATCGGAAAATACTTTTGCAAATTGCGACGAATTAACTCTCATTGTCGTTGCAAAGTTTGCTCCCTAGGTTTGCTATTGATTTTCCAGTTGTAAAAATTTGTGTCGTAAACATCTATCACAAGTTTTTCATTTTTGCAACATAATTATTTTCTATCGCAAATTATGATGGATATGCGACGAAATTTGCATCTGATTTTTTAGTGACCAAAATTTTAACATATTTTCTTTGCAATTATTTTACGGTCGCAATTTCAGTCTTAAATTGTGATGGTTGATTTTCCGTAACAATTTTTGTTGTAATTTGCGACGGATTATTTTCCATTGCAAATTGCTGTCGCATTTTCTAGTAGTGGAATTACTCATGCTAGAAGAATTTGGATGGAGTTGCTAAAAGGAAGAGCCAACAACGCCAATAAGAAATTTTATATATATATATATATATATATATATAGGAATTTATTTATGGTTTTTGTTAGCAACAATGCCTATTTATTCTGGCAGAAGAAATGCTTATGAAGCGATGGTTACAATAAACAAAGGGTGCGGCATTTTCATTTTCTTGTTCTTTTTTCTCAAGGTGATCATAAATTATGAAGGTGAAGGTGTATATCTAATTAGACAGCTAATGAAGACTTGTGAATAATCTATCACGCTACCTACGAAAATATCATATTTGTAACAACTCTTTATATTAATGTTTTTTAACAAATGAAAATCACATTATTCTTGTGTTATGATAAATCCTTCGCATCTATATTTTTTGTCTATGTAATTGATAGCACCATATTAATTCTATGTTCTCGCTTTTTCTTTTTCTTTTTTAGATTATCCCTCGATAATCCATAGGTTTCCTATATATGGACTAATTCAGAGTTCGGGACAAGTCCAATATTAAGACTTTAAACCCCTCATAAAGATGGTACTCTGAGAGGAATTTTCTCGCTATTTCAAAACATATATAACTATGTCTTTCATTTATGAGCAATGAATATTCATTCTTCTTCTTCTTCATTTTTTTTTAAAAAAAAAAATTCTTCCTAGCTACATACTTGATATAATTTGACATCAATGATGAAATTAACATAAATATTTAAAGTTATGATCCAAATCAAATGCATACTAAATTATAGGTGAATATGTTAAGTCTAAACTTCAAATAAGTAACAAGTTATTGGACTTGTCTTTGACCACATGGTCCCAAAAGGAAGCAGATTTATGCTATAATGGATATTGCTGAGATGCATTATTTAAGTTCTTTATCTTCATCTCCCTCTTCACCTTCAATCACATAACAAAACACAATTATCAAATATAAGCTTGCATGTAAAAAATAACTTTAAAAATAAAATAAGGTTGTTTAAGATACACACTTGCACATGCACGTAACCAACTCTATATTTCTTAACTGAAAAAATAACATTAAAAACAAAATAAGGCGGTTTAACATAAAAAAAGTATGCATGTATGCACCGGTTTTCACTCTTCACTTTGAGGCTTTCATTGATAATTAAGTTGTTTTGGCAAACATGAAACTAACGTTAAACTAATATAAGTAAAGTTGATACGTATCCCTTTCATTAGAAACCTTTTGTTGTGACTCACAGCAACATAAGGTCCTCCATATTAATCATCTTAGCAATGTGATTTACTGTTGAATCACATTTTCCCACCACTAATAAGGATTCACATTTTCTCCCTAGACACTAGTAAGTTCAAGAACTTCACAATGGATTCATGTGTTTTCACTAGATCATCTTGTACTTCCCCTTTGTCTCCTAGATCTTTTTCCTTAATGGTAGTGACATTATTACCAATTAATATAGCTGGACTCATATTAATGATGTCATTCTACCAAAGAGTTGACCTAGTAGTTAACGAGGTGTTTGTTTTACATTAACTACTTTTAAGCATTAATCTTAGGCTAGCACCTACGGAAAGTTAATTAGTCCAATTATACATTTATATACTATATAAGCAAAAATATCATGATATCATTGTTTCTCAAGCTTATAAGTAAGATTTTGTGCAGGGGAAGATGAGAGAGATCAGTAGATAGTCGATTACCAACAAAATCTTGCAACGATTTAAACTTTAAAAGAACATTAAACATAAAGAATATTAAGAAACCCAACGAATAGGATAGCTAATGTTGAGGATAGTAAGCTTGGTTTTTAATTTGGTACAATGATTTCAAGTGATTATGGATAATGATACAATGTTTGGTAGGAACCATTAGTTATACTAGAGAATAAGAGGAGCGTTTCATGATTCACTTTTTCTAGAGGTACAAACTTTGTAATGGCAATCTAGAAATATACAACAGCTCAAACTATATATTCTTAAATTAATGTCTATGCATAGTTAATTCAAATTAATTGAATTTGACACTTGAGAATAATACTATAATGAAAATCTAGAAATACCATGTATACCATAATTTGTTTTTCTATTATATGAAACTATCTTATTATAGTTTTTAAATTATTGTCAAAAATCTAAATTATTTGTATATATAATCAATAACATACCTAATCCACCTTGCTAGTTAGAAGAAAAAACATATAATAATTTATTTCCTGACATAATCCACAAGTATCTTTCCCTCATTTTCATTGTTGAACTGCTTTCTTTGTGCCATATGAAATATGCAAACACTGATATCCTTTAAAAGAATTTTCTTTAACATTATTATTCATTTCAAATGCAAATTACAAGCACATTTACAATCATCAATATTATGGCTAACCTTCATCAGGAGGAGGATAATTCAGGTCAAATCCAATGGCATTATGACCAGCATCATAGTTCTGTGCAATAGAATCCACTTCAATATTTTGTGCATGTGGAGCCTTGGCTTCATTTCCCAGTGTGGCAGGATCATTAGACAATAAGACATTCTTCTTACTTATTTCCTTGCTAGCTATTTCATCTTCACCTACAACCATATAAAAGCACACATAATCATTCTATCAATGAGAGCGTAGCATTGAAAATAAAACAAAATGGCTTGAGATCATAAGCTATATAGGGAGGATTTAGTTCACATATTTTTTAAAAAAATAAATTTCTCACATAGAAATGATAGATTTAGATATTCTCTACACGATTGTTTTTAAATTCTCAATAAGAATATTCTTATTGAACATTTACACATTTACACAGTTTCATTCCAATAAAGAGAAGTGATTTATAACTTGTTTTCCTTTGGAAATATATACCCATCCTTCTCTTATTACATCACTACCGACCTCCATTATGTTATTGCCAATAACTGACACTAACCACAGATAATCAGACAATTTTAGTTCCCAACTAGACATATAAATTATTGAATATTAAGATTTTAGTATTTAATAATTGTTAATATTTAAATATTTTTCCGACTAGTATAATGGATCTAATGATCAGGCCCAATCTATAGTTAGTTCACGTCCGACACGAATTTAATTTGTTGAGGAAGCACCCTTAAACCGCCAAGTCAATTCAACCAATTGGACTTGCCATGCAAATTGAATAACTACATGTTATCAAAAAAAAAAAAAAAAAATAACTACAATGCATTTATACCTTGGTTGACTTAATAAGTATAATAGGTGCACTATTGCATTGTTCCAAGACCTAAGCCAAATGATGTATGCAAAAGTATGACGGATGAGCTGTCAACCAATAAACGTTATTTTGTTGCACAACACTTTGGATTAGCCACCCCTAACAGCATGAAAGTGTTGGAAATCGACAATCACACAAATCGCAAATAAAAAGAGAAAGAGAAAGAGAGGATAGACACAATGATTTATCCTAGTTCACTAAATTTAGGCTACATCCAACTTGTATGTACTATATTTATCTCACCGCCACTCGTTAAAGTCACTCAGTTGTCAATGAGAATATAAATAAGATTAAAAAAATCCTAACAGCAACTATTCATGGGCTCAAGCTCAAACTACTAAGAAAAGGAAAATTTATAATAAATCAGAAGCCCACAACAGTACCTAGCCTCTACGGGACCCCAATTGCCTTTCTGCTGACCCTGACAGCAAGAGTCCTCAATAGCATGCGAAGTATGAGATATACCCAACAAAAAGGAGACTATGAACTATATATATCCTCATCAGTCCAAGACACTTGATAAGTTACAAGATAGGTTCAACCCTTGTTGATGTGGTCTTTGATTGTACCAAGGATATTCTTCCTTTGGCTGGGGTGTATAAGAGATTGTCTCATTTGAAATATCCCAACTTGTCTTTTTTATTTTATCATTGTCTTTTCAAATTCCCATGTCATTTTTAGAATTATGCATGTGTTAGAGGTTCTCATAGGGTGAAATGCAGCTCCACAAAGCTAGTAGACTTTGTAGCTTAATTAGAAGTCAAGTTAGCATCATAGTACGAGGGTGGTTATGATGTTACTTAATAATAAGATGTAAGTAGAGGAGTTAGCTGTGTAGCTTGTCGGAAAAAATATCTTTAGAATATCTTTATTATTTGTAAAGATATATTTCCTTATTTCATTAGGATTTAGGTTAGATATAGGCTAAGCTCATTAGTGTTTCTTTATATATTGAACTCTTCTGAATCAATTCAATATACAGTTTTATTTCAATGTTCCTCTCGTCTCTTGTTATTTAACTTGGTATCTAGATCCTAAGGAGACGGATCCTTGTCTTCCTTTCCTTACTTTTTTCATAATTTTAATATAGTAGTAGAGAAATATCACCCAACATGAGGGATTGACTTTCCTAACTTTTCCCTTTCTTTTTTTCTCTCAGCTTCTCTTAGTTTCTTTTTCTCGTTCCTGCCTTTGCCGCGTTGAAAAATCTGAGAAATTTATCTCTGTCTACCTTTTCTCCGTCACCGTTGACCGTTGACCGTTGCCGCAGCCGAAGGAGCTGCCGCGACTGAGTTGCACACAGTAAGGGGTCCACCATCGGATTCCCTCTGTTGTCCACAATCTGACTCCCCTTCACCGACCTGTGTTCATCGGATCTATTCTTGTTTTTCGGCGAAGCTCAGATTCGTTCTCTTTCTCTCTCCAGCAACCAAATCAATTCATTGTTCTGGCTACGTCTCTTTCCTCCGGCCGCATCATCTTTTCTTTTCCAGCTGAATCTTGTTTCTTCCGGCTATGTTTTCTTCTTCTTCATTGATTTATTATTTTTATTTTTATTTTCTTTTATAGCTTGTATTTGGCCAATTTTATTTTATTCCCACATATGTTTGTGGTGTTATTCAAGTCTGATTTGGCTTGTATTTGATTTATTTTTGCTATTGTTTGGCTTTGTAAGAACCCGCACCGCTAATTAAGGTAATTAATGAATTAATTATGATAATTAGGAAATGATTTCATAATTGACCTTAATAATTATTATTAGGCTTAAATAATTATAGTGAATGAGTAAAAATGCTGAAAGTCGCTTTTCGGAAGAAAAGCGCAGATACCGGTTCTGCTACCCGGTATAAATGCGTACCGGAAAAGTATTCCGGAAAAATATAACGAATGCATGATAATTACTAGAATATTATGTAGGACTTGTAAAACAAGTTTCAAGTCAAAATAATGTAATCTGATGCCAGAACTGATACTGGCTATGGAAAAGCGCGTACCGGAAAGGTGTTCCGAAAAATAAAATAAAAATATGACAAATCTTAGAAAAATGTGTAGGTTTAGATTCCAAAGTTTGGGATCAAGATCTTTTGTGTTGCTATTAAGGCTAATATTGCGCGTTATGACTTAACTGACTATATAATCAACTTATGGCACATAACCCTAGGCATATGCAGCTTCTCTACGTGAGAATTTCTGCAGCCTGGGCAGCCACCTTGCCACCCTCTCCCTTCCTTCATCTTTGGAGACAAGGAACCTCATTTCCTCTTGGTTCCTTCACAAAAACACTTGGTAAGGGTGAGAGTGATCCTTAGGAGTGGTGTGGGTGGAATCATTATGGGTTGTGCCTCTGTTTGTAGGAGGTTTTTGGGCTGAGTTGCCTTGTGTGAGGGTGAGTCTTTTCCTTGAGTGTTGGAACTCCAAGAAGCCACCTTTGTGGAGAAATCACTCATCTTGGGGTGCATTTTCGTACACTTTGTGTGACCTGAGTTGAGGAGCTGTTGGTGAGCTCCAAGTGCCCTCATTCCTCTGTTTTTGAGCCTTGGTAAGTTATACCAACTATGATCATGGGTTTAAATGCTTAAAAATGGAACTTTGATGCATGTATTGAGCTAAGTTAATAACTTAAGGGTGGGGTAGGTTAAACACACCTAGAAATGCATGTTTAAGTGCCTATAATCGGTTAAAAAGTTGAACCTATGGATTGGATATTCACGAAATGCAGAAACTGCATTCTGTCGTGAGATATCCGGATATTTTCGAGCAGATATCCGGATATCAGTATCCGGATATGGTATCCGGATATGGGGACAGCAACGAACCTGTTTCGGTAAAAATTCGATATCTTGAGCTACAGAGCTCCAAATCGAGTGCCGTTTGGACCTATGTGTAGCTAACACATAAGGATATAACCCTGTAAAATTTAGTAGGCATTGGATAAGTGCTTTGATCTCAGTGTTAGTTTAAAGTCGCGTCTTGGTTGTTGGAAATTCAGTTGGCAGCAGTCACCTTGCGAAAATCATAACCGGAGTTATACAACTCCGATTGAGACATAAGATATGTCGTTGGAAAGCTTGTGAGGTCTAGTTTAACATATTAAAATCTCATAATTTTTGGTAAAGAATTGCAACTGCATTTTTAATAAAATGGAACCTTGGGAGTGATATCTCGCGAAATGCAGAAACTGCATTCTATCACGAGATATCCGTATATGATATCCGGATATTGGTATCCGGATATGGACTTGGAGATATCCGGATATGGATATCCGGATATGCCCCCGACATATCCGGATATTCTGGATTTTCGAAGAACAGTGAGGTATTGTTCATACACATCGGAGTTATGGGTTTGTGGACCCTATTTTGATGGAATTGAACTTCTGTAAATACTTAATTAAGTCATAATCAAGGGACTAAGGGCTTGTGGCTTGGTGGGAAGCCTTAAGACGTAAAACATAACAAAGAAACGTAGTCTTTATGTTTATGCGTACGAGCTATGTTATTGATATGATTGCTGGTCTAAATCAGATTGTGATTTCTGCTGTGTTGGACCTTGAGCGGTGAGGACTCTTGGCTTGGATTGATTACTTGCAAGGTAAGCTTTCGTGTCCTCGGTTTAGCCATGTTGTGGTTCCACCATGTCCCATGGGGATGTGGTTTATGCATGTTGTGTTACATACTTTGATGTTTTGAAAATGCTGTTAAGTTATTATATGCAATGTGCTTTTATGATATGCATGTGATGTCCACTTATACGGTAAGCCTGAGTATGTAGTACATATAAGATGGTGAGGCTGTGGGTGAGGTGCAAGCGGTGTTCCTTGTACTCATGTGGGTATAGACGTATTCCTACATTTCTCTGGCCAGTAGATTTGATAAACACACATGGCATGATTATCTGCTGCATCGCATAGTTTTGGAACTTATATTGTAAATACTGTTTTTGAACTTATATTACACATGTAAGTGAGCTTGGGGTGGAAGATCCTTGAGGACCCCTTGTCTTACTGAGATTTCTTGTTTAGAGATCTCACCCCACGTTTGGGGACGCTTATTTCAGGATCAGGTAATGTTGAGGGCTCAAGTGGCAGGAGGCCAGAGCTGAGTTGATGTTATTATGACATGCTGGATGTTGACTGCTGTTTATGTTTTCCCGCTTTGATTATGATATTATGCTGAGACTGTTGTTGGGCATTGTGCCTTATTTGGTGAGCATGGGGTTTGTCCATGCCACATGGTTTTGTTATTATCTTTTATTTGAAGTTGAAATTAAAGTATCAGGATTTTGACCCAGGCTATGTGTTGTAGTCCTGCGGCTTTAGATACTCACATTATATTTGTATATGAGGTATTTCAGTTAGTTGTCTTTTGCAATTTACATACAGGCGATATTTTATGAAATTGATTAAGTAATGAACTTGGCTAAGGTTAATGACGTCATAATTGAATTAAAGAAAAAGTTATTCCGCATTTTAATTAAGCGTGGCTTAATACGATAGTATGTTAACAATCCGTGTTAACACGGGCTGTTACAGGCTTTATTTTGGCATCCCATTCAGGTGGAGCATTTAGCTATGTTGTTGCCTAGTCCGCCAATTATTCCAGTTACACTGACTCCGTCGACTTGTATTCCAGTTGCAACATTATATTTTTCCTAGCCCTTCCTTGGCTGATGTCTATCCCAACCTTTCCATGGCTGATGTCTTTTTCTTCCTTTGTTGATGTCCATTCCACCACCGTCTCTTTACTAGCTCTTCAAACTGATGGTCATTCCAGTTGATTTGCGATCGATTTCTCCGACTTATATTCCATGAAACTTCATTTTAGTTTTCTTTCTTCCCAAGATGAAGTGTCCTTCCATCTTGAGGGGGAGTATTCGAGATATAGATAATATTTTATTTTAGTTTATTATGTTTGTTATTTTTCTTTAGGGTGAGTTGTAGAGTTATAACCCCCACTCGTTTATTTTGATGTTATGTCTCTTAGTCTTTCTTGTTCAAGCTTGTTGCTTATTATCTATACGCTCCAGCTTGAGGGGAGTGTTGGAAAGGATATCTTTAGAATATTTTTATTATTTGTAAAGATCTACTTCATTATTTTATTAGGATTTAGGTTAGGTATGGGTTAAGCCCATTAGTGTTTCTTTATGTATTGTACTCTCCTGAATCAATTCAATATACATATTTATTTCAATATTTTTCTCCTCTCTTGATATTTAACATAGTTGTTGTAGGAGTGAATGTAATATAAATAAAGCCATGTATGTTGTATCAGTTACCCGAATAATAAACATCATTTTCTTTTTCTTTTCTTGCATATTCTCTTCTTCTTCCTCCTTTTTAGGGTTCTTACCCTAACAGCATGGCATACCTTAATTTGTTGGCCCAGAGAGCAAGTTTCAAATTCACTTATTAGTTGTGGATGACACACAATAATGATGGAAATCTTGGTGTCAAGTATGCATTAAAAAAATGCAGGTCAGACAAATGATTTTAACCCTAACTTTTGGTCTTTTTATAGTCTTTCTTAAGGGGGATGGTTGCGGCATGTAGACTCCATTTGCTATTTCTCCACTTTCACTCCTTCTATGATCTAAACTCGGATATGGTTTGCAGTTGTCTTGCTAATGTTGACCAGGTTTAAATGTAGGTTTTGGGTTTATTTATTCCCATACACAACGCTAACGTTTAATATGAGATGTTGAGACTCGACGAGATAAGGGTGGTGATCTTCTTTTGGTGATGAATACTACTCCTAGAGGTGATTCCTGGAGCAATAATAGTGCACATGCAAGGATTCTAATGCTCAAGTAAGTGTACGAAGAGAGTGGAGTTATGAAGATTTGGGGCATATGTGAGGATTTGATATTTGCATTTATAGGAGGGGTGAGCAATGATCGATGTCCATGCCGCAAACTCATGGCGCCGAGAGAAATAGTCAAGGCATTACTTTGGTGAGACATACATGTTATACCCTTGTTGTGGGAAACAACCAGAGCTATGAGACATATGCCAATCTTGTGGACATGGTCAAGGTCAGGGATGTGCAAAATAATCAAAAAAATGGGTCGAACCATGAACCGAACCGAAACGCTCCATAAAATAATCGGTTTTAAAGAACCGGTTCATGAACCGAACCGGTTTTTAGAACCGGTTTAAGAACCGAACCGTTTCCGAACCGAACTGAACCATTTTCAAACCAAACCAAATTAATTTTTATAACTTTATTTTTTAAATTTTTAATTTTTCTTTTCTTTTCAAAAGAGGATCAACCCGAACCGGTTTCGAACCACTTCCGAACCGGTTCCGAACCACTCTCGAACCGAACCGAACCACTTCCGAACCGAACCAGTTTTGGACCGAACCGAACCACTTTCGAACCGAACCATTTAAACCAATTTGGTTCAGTTTTTCAAAAAACCTGATTCGGTTCGACCCATGCACATCCCTAGCCAAGGTGACACGATGTTAGGTTTGATATGTTGATGGGATGTTTAGACAAATGAATATTAAGCCATATAATTAGCTCAGAACATTAATTCTATATCTTACTATATTTAGTGCCTGTTTGGATCCTCTCTTTTTTTTAAGCTACAAGCTACTTATAAGCATAAGTTAGGCCAAACAGATTTTGGGAAAAGCTCTTATAATGAAAAGCTCTTTTTTTATAATGAAGAAAAAAGCTGAAAACTAAAAGCTCCTATGAGGAGTCTTTTTTTAGCTCTTATCTATTTTTCTTGAATTGTGTGCTTTTTTTTAAATGAAGAGTTATAAAGATAGAGAGAGAAATGATTTTCTTGAAATATTGTTTTTAAGTAACTTTTAGGCTAAAACTTTTATGTGATTACCAAACAGCTTTTAGCTTCTTTTTTTAAGCTCTCTTTTTTTAGCTTTAGCTTATAATTAGTTTTTAACTTAAAAAAGAGATGATCCAAACATGTTCTTAGTCTTCTAAATCTAATCTCATTTTAACGGGATCAGCAATTTGACAACATTTGAACATCTCCCTATAACCACTATCATTTGCCAAAATTCGACTTCTCTTGTTGATAAATGTTTTGGTTATCAAATATGATATATCATTGAATTTTTTTTATTTTTTTTATTTACATAACTTGAGTCCAAACAACTTATATGTTTTCCTAAGATTTTAAGCTTGAGATGTTGACTATTATTGAAAGATAAATAATAGATGGAATAACATGTTAGAAATTGTAATGTAGGCATAAAATTAAAAAATTGATCAAAGGATGATTCCCATGATGGAAATTTATTTTGGCATATGGGACATGACTAAATCACAAGGAGGGTCTATTGTATATACCTTCATAAAATTTTCGCTTATGACCAATAATGCCAGTGCCAGAAGATCCCTTAGGGGAGGAATCCTCAATATAAGTTACCTCAATTGTGGGCTCCGGAGTTGAATCAAACCTTGCCATGGGGATGGAGGGCTTTGTTTTGCTTCGATCTAAACCATTAGTAAGTTCTACAACTTGCCAAGGGATTTTAACTTTCCTTCTATTTCCTCCTCCGTTGCTAGATCTTCCTCCTTCCTTTTTAGCAACAGCAGTACCAACATTCTCGACCCCACTTACATTAATGGTAGCATTACTTTTGGGCTTGCTAGTCCCTGAACGAGACTTCTTGCCGGTGGATTTCTCTCCAATGTTTTCCATGTATTAAAAAAAGCCTCAATGTTAGAAATTTTTAAGGAAACTAATTATATATGGCAATGTTTAAGGTTTTTAGCTAGAATTCTTTCTTTGGAATCTTGCTGGCTAAAGATATGGTTTTGAAGTTGTACTATCAATTTTATCTGCCGTTAGAGTCTTTGAATGTGAAGTATCATTAAAAGCACAATTAAGAAACTACCATATTCACGCATTGACCATTATATATATATATATATATATATATATATATATATATATATATATATATATATATATATATATGAGGCATGATATTCTTACATCATTGTAAGAGTTAGAAATCTTACACTCAATATATATATATATATATATATATATGGGGCGGTATATTCTTACACCGGTGTAAGACTTAGAAGTTTTACACTCAATCGTCTCATATATTCTTACACCGGTAAAAGACTTACAAGTTTTACACTCAATCTTGCATATGCATATATATATATATATATATATATATATATATATATATATATATATATATATATATATATATTTATATATATATATATATATATATAGGGCATGATATTCATACACCGGTGTAAGAGTTAGAAATCTTACACTAAATCTTGACCATTGATCCACTCGTATCCAATGACTCACATTACTAAAAAATTAGAGCCCTTAAATATAAGTGGGATCAACGGACAAGATTGAGAGTGTAACTTACACTAGTGTAAAATGATCTTGACCCTATATATATATGAGATCATTTTCGCTGCAGTCAATACAGATAAGTTATCTTCATTGAGCCAAAAATGAAGTCATTTAAGGGTGGAAATCAAGGTATTTTTAAAATTAAATTTACTTCAGGTTTATAATAGTCTTTCTAATTATAATTTTTAATCTTTCAACCTAAAGCGACGTCATTTTGGGCTTAATGTATATAACTCATCTGTATTTACTGCAGAAAAAGTTAAATATATATATGTTTCATTTTCATAAAAAACGACCATTTCTTCTTCTTCTTTTTTTTGCGTAAAGTCGTCAATGTCCTTAATTTTAGTACCATATATTTATCATCATTTATCATCGGCGCTTCCCTTAATGAAATATATTATTAATTACAAACTTGATTCTTAATGTTGCATTTTTATATTCCCTTTTTATGTAATTAATGTTATATATATATATATATATATATATATATATATATATATATATATATATATATATATATATATATATATACATATATATATACATATATATATATATACATATATATATACATATATATATATATACATATATATATATACATATATATATATATATGGAAAAATATTTGTCAAGCTGCTTGATATAAGTTTATCTCCGGCCACCCCAAAACTACGTCGTTTTGATTATTTATTTACTTATATTTATTGACTCACCTTTAAATGGTTATGATTTTTTTTTCTCTTCCTTTATCACCATTGATTCATCTTTGTACGGTTATAATTTAGTAGCCGGAGATAAAATTATTTCAAGCAGCTTGAGAAATGGTAAGCCCTATATATATATATATATATATATATATATATATATATAGGGGTTTGATTTTCATATGTTACATGAGAATTGAATTCTCATGTTGTGACTCAACTAGTTGTGGACCCCATATTTATTAAAAAAAGAAAAAGAAAAAGAAAAACTTTGCACACAAATCGAAGTGTCACAATATGATAATTGTATTCTTATGCAACATAGAAAATATTTTCCTATATATATATATATATATATATATATTGTTTCTTTCCTTATGACACATGCAGGCCATAAATATTTACTTTTGACTTTTCTTTTTGAACTCTTCTATCATGTTTAATGCTATTTAAAATCAATGATCGCATTCAAAGAAATTTCTAATGGTTTTTACTATCTTTATGAACTCTTCTATCATGTTTAATGCTATTTAAAATCAATTATCGCATTCAAAGAAATTTCTAATGGCTTTTACTATCCAATTCAAATGCATTTCAAATTATATGTTTTTGTAATATAAATATTAAATGATATATCAGAAAAATATTTCTGCAGTTAATGCAGATACATTATCTGCAATTACTTTCAAAACGACGTCGTTTTGGTGTTAAAATATTAAAAATTTATAATTATAAAAATTATTATACCCCTTAAATAAATTAAAATTACAAAAAACACTTTAATTTCCGCCCCAAAACGACGTCATTTTGGGCTCAATGCAGATAGGGGTGTTAACGAGCCAAGCTTTGATCTTAACGGGGCAAGCCTGTATTTAAACGTGTCCGACTGGCCTTGGCCTGTTACCTGTTACGAATATAATATTGGCATGTGGCCTGGTTTATTTACAAAAAAAAAAAAAAAAAAACCTGCGTGAAGCCTGTCTTAGCCTGTTATCATGTTAAAGAATAAAAATAAGAGAACAGAATTCCACGAAAAATCAATTTCCAGATAGAAAGTCTGCAATAAATAAAAAAAATTAAAGTGAGAGAAGGTAGATAACATGTTATATTTTCTTAACCCATTATAAAAAAAAGTGCCAACAAAAATAAAAAATAAAAAATAAATTGACACAAACGAGCAGTGCACAGTGGAACGAATGAGTTTTTGTGGGTTTGTTTGTGTGAAGGAGGATGAAGGATAATATAGAACAGCACTAGTAATTCCATAAATATACATAAATTCAATATATATCCAAATAGCATAATATAGAACAAAATCATTCAAAAAGTATGTTAAACCAATAAAATGGGGTGAAATAAATTGATGAGAGAGAGAGTTATTACAAGCAGTATAAAAAATATAAATAAATATTTATATACCAGGCTAGCCTGGGAGGCTCTAAGGCCGAGCTTCTGAATTAGAGCCTGAGGCCTTTTTATTGAACGAGCTTTTATACAAGTCCAAGGATGGTTCCAACACGAGCTTTTATTAAACGAGGTCAGGCCTGTACGAGCCGAGCCAAAGGCCCCTGGCTCGTTTACCAACCCTAAATACAGATAACTTATCTGCATTAACTGCAGAAAAAATGAACACATGATATATATATATATATATATATATATATATATATATATATATGATAAAATCATTTTTGCAGCCGCTTTACGTATAGCGACGATAGGTTTAAGGTTATGATTCCCCACATTTAATGCTTTCATCATTTGTATGGTTATGATTCCCCGTATTTAATGTTTTCAAGTATATATATGGCAAATATTTGATTGTTGCACGTACAGCAGCCGCAGAAATATAAACCCCTATATATATATATATATATCATTTATAAAGTGTTCATTATATTTGATATCAAAAAAAAAAAAGTGTTCATTATATTTAATTTAAAAAGAAATTGAATGAATTGTCTTGACACATGGTGTAACACCTCGTTTGCAGCCGATTTGTTAACATGTAATATAGTAATAAAAGTGCAGACTTGTAATTTAAGCAAAAAATCTTTACTTAAAATATCACTATTACCTTGGGTAACTTTGTGATTTGATTTCATGCATATTGTATCTTTCTTTATTATTTTTTTGGTATGCATATTGTATCTTTTATTTATAATATATTGTACAATTTCGTACTTGTACAGGATTACAAGTTTATCATCCTGTGACCATAACTAATAGTCAATGACTATCCAAGTTTGATAACATATATTATCCCTGATAGAATCTCACGATAGCATAACAGCTAAAAACTAGACATCCTAGGGTTAACATCCCACAATATAAAGGATACCTGAAACTCAGAAAAGCTCAGTCCAACATACATAATATCTAATAGTCCAATCAATGGACATAGAATACATCTAGGGATTCAAACAGAAAGTGGCTCCGTTCCAACATTCAGATAATCTAACATATCATTGTACATTCTTATACATGCCCATATCACAACATATAATTATATAAAGGCTAAACATGCCCTGAATACAACTTGTATACAACTTATATACATCAGTCTCTCAAATCATATAATAGACTATACATATAAGTGCATGAGCATACATCATGCTATAAAATATACATTCATCCACCAATACAACCTAAACAATTACTCTAGTTGGGCCCTCTAACCACCCTATACGGGCCTCTTGCCCTGTGAGGGTTCTCTTGCTGCTCTTGGAGCACTTGAAACATGTGTCCAAATGGTGTGAGATTAACCATCTCAGTAAACCTAAGGGTTTATGGAGTAGTCTTCACCCATGAGTTCACTTCCTGCATGAAATGACGAATAACAGAGTGTAGCAGACATCATATAGCTTATCACATACATACGACTTCCAAGAGTATAGTTCTCAATAATAGTCCAAGATTAATCAATACCTTGAGAGAATACCATATAGGCTCCTTAACTCTTCCAAGGCAAATCTAAGAGAAGAACAATTACCTCCTTAACTCTTAGACATATCTGAGAGAATACCATAAAGGCTCCAAGAATCAATGCTTACTTGGAATCCAAGAAAGTTAACCTCACCTTTCCGAAGCTTGATCTCTTATCTAAATGTCACTTGGTTCTAACCTGGTTTATCAACCAACAAAACCAGTACCATATAGGTTACATTTCAAGTATTAAATGCCAAACTTCACTTTAATGTTTCATCAAAATTCCCAAACATGGTATGTAAGTTGATTTCATTATATTACTTCCATGGCACAACATATCTTAACACTTTTACATGTCAATTCATGCCACAAAACAAGTCATTACTAGTTATTCCAAAGTACTAAAGGATGGTCATATTATGTTATCTTTTATAAACCAAACTAAAAGCTTAGTTTTCCAACCTTTTCATCACTAAGAATGATCTAAGAAATGACCTTCAAACACCATACAAGGTTAAACATGCTTCCAACATATTTCTCCATGAAATAGCCAAAAATCACAGACACACGGAATCATCATAAAAAGCTACATAAAAGCTATACATTCTATCCTTGGACTTGCACCCGAACTCTGGATTAGTCTCATAGACGGCTCAAAGAGTCGAACCCGTGGGGATACCGGGGGGTTCTGATTCGCCTCAAAGAAGTAATTAGGATCAGTTTCCGAAAAAAAAGCTATACATTCTCACCTTAAAAATACATGGAATAGCCTCAAAATTAACTTCCAAGCATCAAAATTAAACTAACTTCCAACCTAGTTCTTCATAGAAACACACCTATGTGGATTCATTCTTTTTTTAAACTCTTCAATGGTTATAGTTTAACCTAATCAATACTACACCCATTATGGAACAACAACCAATACTAACATCAAATAAAACACACATCCAACTCACTTTTCCATATAATGCCCGAATTGATACCAAAAGGAGTTCATCAAATTTACATGCTTTAAATGACTAACTAATTAGTCTATTCCACACCAACATATTCAAGGAGTCATAAACACCATTAACACAACATTTAAACACAATTAAACATGATTTTCCCTAGGATGGCCTAATGGGAACGTAAACCATTTATCAAGTTTTATACTTCCAATTATCAACTCATTATTCCATTCACCACTTCAACCATTAAGGATCAATAAACAATCTCAAAATACATCATAAACATGATCATCCAAGTATTCAAGAAAATCTAAATTCAAACTTGAATTCCAACCGTTTAAATCATAGTTTCTTACCTCAAATGAGTTCCAAATCACTCAATAACCATACTCCAAGCTTCAAACATGTAAATAGCTAATTTTAGCCTCTACGAACTGTGCCAAAGTCAATGAAGAGATGAGAGAAAATCCAACAAATAAGAGCCTCTCTAGTGAACTAAAATTGTTGTGGGCCGAAAGTCATTGCAAGCCCAACCCAACAGGGCCCGTAGAAATAGCAACAAGCCCAGGAGATTTGAAGATTATGTAATGGGCTGATTTTTGAATCTTGTAATTAATTGTCTTTTTAAATATCATTGTAACAGCGAGGAATATAAAGGAAAACCCACAAAGAAAAGAAAACTCAGAAAATTGTTGGACAAAATTCTCTCTCTCTCTAAATTCTCTCTCTAATCTCCCTTCTTTTCTCTTCTGAAAACCTAGAACCCTACATCTGGTGCTTTCATTGTTGTATCTCCTCCTATGGCTGAAAACACTAGGATGAACTTGCAACAGCAACTCACTGATCTGCGTCTTCAACTCCAGGCAGCAGAGGCGCGCATCAACGTGACGGAAACTTCTACTACTCAACAGATC
>JAVKPL010005356.1:10000-17500 GCA_032173675.1 Gastrolobium villosum | reverse complement strand
TATAACGTCACTGTTTCTGTCCACTGTTTTTAAGGAAAACACCACTGTTTTCTGCTCACTGTTTTAAAGAACAACTCACTGTTTCTGCTCACTGTTTTCAAGCACAAACGTCACTGTTCTCTGCTGTAAAAACACTGCTGTATGCTCACTGTTTTCCACTGTAAAACACTGCTGTATGCTCACTGTTTTCCACTGTAAAACGCTGCTGTATGCTCACTGTTTCTGCTGTAAATCGCCACTGTAAATGATTGGTTGTAATTGATTTAGGTGCGCTTAAGAAGTGAGATACTTCGCTGCTGTTTGGTAATATTTAAGGCACGCAAAGGTAAGTGTCAGGCGATATTGCCTAATGTGACTATTGACTACTGGTATAAAATTGTGACATGATGCTCCATATTCCGTAAAAATATTATGTTCCATTATGATGAAAGGAAACTGCCAAAAATGTGCCGTGATGGCTATATGATTATGAGGTAAAGACGTTATGTGGCAGCATAACGCATATGAAAAGTATATGTGCCGTGATGGCTATATGAAAGGTATATAAGCATGCACCTTACATCATACCGCATTTTTACGCTTTGTGTGTGAAAGCATAGCATGACATGCATATATCAAGATCATATAGGCCTTGTTTTAGAATAGTTATGTACAGGACCATGTGTTTGAGCAAGCATCATATAGGCATCCCCAAGGTACCGGGGTATGGGACACTTGGCATCAGTCCGCATAGGCCCACAGTTGGAATCCACATGGAGCTCAGGTGCCAAGGGTATATTTGATTCCACTGTGAAGTGCGCGCACGACGGTGCTAAAAGCGCAAAGGAAAGGCGTTATATACGCAATATATGAATATGATGAAAAGGAAAAGGAAAAGGAACAAGGATATGTTGAAGTGACTGTTTATGATTTTGTGCCTAGTTAATACTGTTATATTACTGGTTTTGTTGCCACACTACTGGGATTATTCTCACCCCCTTCGGGGCTGCTATTTTTCCAAAATGGCAGGAGGACGTAAAAGCATTTGAAGGAGTGATGTTTTGCTGTTGATTGCTGATGCGTGGATTATCACTGTTGCTGTTTGTTTAATTGGATGACTGTAATGATTAATGTTTTGGTACTCTTGGATGACTGTAGTCCTTATCACCTCTATGTTAGCTTGAACTTTTGTGAACAGCGGCTATTTTGGAAAACGTTTGTGAAAAGAATTTAAGTGCTGAAATTTTTACAGTGCACCTTACGGGTGGTGTTTTTATGGGCAAACGAACTCTGATTTACTATTATTTTATATGCACGCGAAGCCCCAAATGTGTTCTTTCTAAATCACTTGGAATATTTTTTATCGTCCAAACAGAAGTTATAAGAACTATTGAAACGCCTTACGGATTTGTACTTAGTAAAAGAATCTTTGTTAGCTCATGTGACGTCAACGACTCTAATTCCGCTTAGCAAACGACTCTCTTGGATGCATACAAGGGAGGGCGTTACACTAATTGGTATCAGAGCAGTTTGGTCCATGGATTTGCGTGTGATTGATTGACTTGATTGTTGATTGTGTTTATCTGTTGATTGACTGTCTAAATGTGCTATAGTTTAAGTGCTTGAGGATATATTGACTAGGATAGTTAGATTGTTTAGACTGTTCTGTGATAAGACACGGATGCATAGCTAACTTGTCCGAATTGAACTCGAGTACCTACTTGAGACTGCTGCCATGAATAACTTGCGGTGAGCCTGATCAACTCATTTCCTGATATTGTGAGTGCAGAATCATGGCAGGTGGTCGCGGTTCAACTCGGGGAAGGTCTGGCGATGCGGAAGAGGATCTTATCACTACCATTGGGGGACTGGCAACGTTTATCCAGAATATGAGCCAAGAATGGCGCGACCATAGGCAACAGAATCAGAACCAACCCCCACTGCATGAAAATGCAGAAGAAATTGCCCGTCGGAGGTTGAAAGACTTCCGCAACTTCCAACCACCTACCTTTGAGGGTGAAGACAACCCCGAGGCTGCAGCGAAGTGGCTGCAGATGATCGAGCATATTTTCGAACGTATGGCATGCCCGGAAGCGCAGAAGACTGATTACGCGTCGTACCAGCTGATGGGAGAAGCTTTAACATGGTGGACTGGTGCGAGGGCTCTGCTGAGAGCTCAGGACGTTGAACTGACGTGGGCCGTATTCAGACAAGTATTTTTGGATAAGTATTTTCCTAAGGCAATGAGAAGAATGAAGCACACTGAACTGCTGTCACTCAGGCAGGATAACATGACGGTTAATGAGTACATTGCAAAATTTGGGCAGCTGATCGAGTACGCCAACTTTGACCGAAACATTTACGATGAAGAATGGCAAGTGGAGAAGTTCGAAAGCGGATTACATCCGGAAATCCGCAAGCTCATTTTAACAACGGCTAATCGTACACTTCCGGAACTCATCAACCAGAGTCGTCAGGCAGAAGGAATCATTAATGAGGCCAAGAACTTGAACAAGCCACCAACACAATTCCACGGAGGAAACCGAGCAGGCAGATTCTTCAGGACGGCACCTGGTAGGGGTCGAGGCAGAGGTACGCAGTTGCAGGCACGGCCTGGAAATTTTAAGAGAAGCTATACTATGGGTCAATCCTCGACTGGACGGCAGGGTGCGACTGTTTGTGCTACATGTGGAAAGAATCACCTTGGAGTCTGTCGCAAGAACAACAATGCATGTTTCAGATGTGGCCAGCAAGGACATTTTGCTTACAAATGCCCCCAGAACGCTGACCAACAGCCTACGCAAGCACGGGTGTTCACATTGGATGCAAATGAAGCACAGAAGTTTCCCAACCTGATCAAAGGTAATGTCACTTTAAATGGTCACCCTATTTCAGTTATCTTTGATTCTGGAGCGTCTGGCTCTTTTATGGCAAAGTATACTGCTTTGAGAATAGGCATCACCCCAACCCCGTTACCTTATGAGTTACACATCAGCACACCTACTGGAGGATCGTGCACAGCCTCAGAGATCTGCAGAGGTGTTATCTTGCAGTATGAAGGGAACACGTATACAGTTAACTTGGTGGTCCTGCCGGTATTCAACTTCGATGTGATTATCGGTATGGACTGGTTGACGGAAAACGGGATAACATTGGACTGTCGAGCGGGGAAAGTCGTTGTTCCTGCGAAAGATGGTAATTTTCAACCTTTCTCTCTCATTTCTTTATTGCAAGTTAGAAAAGAGCTCCGCAAGGGAGCAGCAGGGTATCTTTTGTCGATCGAGGCTGAGACCTCGGTTGACAATCAAATTCAGAATGTACCGGTAGTTAGAGAATTCGAGGAGGTATTCCCGGATGAAATACCTCGATTGCCTCCTCATAGGGAAATAGAATTTTCTATCGAACTTGTTCCTGGAGTTGGACCAATCTCCATTGCCCCGTATCGTATGGCGCCGTTGGAACTTCGCGAGTTGAAGAAGCAGATAGAAGAGCTTTTGGCCAAGGAATTTATCAGACCGAGTACTTCCCCATGGGGTGCTCCAGCCATCTTGATTAAGAAGAAGGATGGAAGTTTACGTCTGTGTGTAGATTACCGCCAGCTGAACAAAGTAACGGTGAAGAATAAGTATCCGCTACCGAGGATCGACGATTTGATGGACCAGCTGAGAGGAGCCAGAGTCTTTTCCAAGATAGATTTACGATCGGGATACCATCAGATCCGGGTCAAACCGGAGGATATTCCGAAAACCGCTTTTAGGACTCGTTATGGGCACTACGAATATCAGGTGATCCCATTCGGACTTACGAATGCTCCAGCGGTATTCATGGACTACATGAACCGCATTTTCCGCCCCTTTCTTGATCAGTTTGTTATTGTGTTTATCGACGATATCCTGATTTACTCAGCTAATGAAGAGCTGCACGCGGAACATCTGAGGATTGTCTTGCAAATCTTGAAGGAGAAGCAGTTGTACGCGAAATGGTCGAAGTGCGAGTTTTGGCTTAAAGAGGTCCAGTTTCTGGGCCATGTCATTTCATCAGAAGGTATCGCGGTGGACCCCAGCAAAGTTGAAGCTGTCATGAATTGGGAACGACCCAAGACTGTCACCGAAGTAAGAAGTTTCTTAGGTCTTGCTGGATACTATCGAAGGTTCATCCAGAATTTCTCTCAGATAGTGCAACCTCTTACTCGTCTCACTCGGAAGGATAAGCCTTTTGAGTGGACTGAAGCTTGTGAAGAATGTTTCTTGGAACTAAAGAGCAAATTGACAAGTGCTCCCGTACTCACGATTCCGGATCCTACCCGAAAGTTCGAAGTATACTGCGATGCGTCGCTGAAAGGACTTGGATGCGTGTTGATGCAGGATCGTATGGCGGTAGCTTATGCATCTCGACAACTAAAGCCTCACGAAGAAAATTATCCTACGCACGATTTGGAGTTAGCAGCTATAGTGTTCGCACTTAAAATCTGGAGGCACCACTTGTATGGTTCGCAGTTTGACGTGTTCAGCGATCATAAGAGTTTGAAGTACTTGTTCGATCAGAAGGAGTTGAATATGCGGCAACGACGGTGGATGGAATTTCTGAAGGACTATGATTTTGAACTTAAATACCACCCAGGAAAGGCAAACGTGGTAGCTGACGCCCTGAGTAGGAAGACACTGCACACTGCAACTCTGATGATGGAAGAGCTGAAATTGTTTGAGGCCTTTCGAGACTTGAACTTATCGGTAGACGAGAGAGGGAATAGCATAAGATTGGGAAATATAAAGGTGGAGAATGAATTGATCAGTAGAATTAAGGAGGCTCAGAAAGATGAAGAGTTAGTCCGTGATTTGGTTGGCAACCAAGATGTTGTAAAGGATGAGAATGATGTTTGGAGATTTCAAGGACGGCTGGTTGTGCCGAATGAAGAGTTGAAACAAGAAGTTTTACAGGAGGCTCACAAGGGTAAGTATGCAGTTCATCCTGGATCCACGAAGATGTACCATGATTTGAAGACCTCGTTTTGGTGGCCGGGTATGAAGCGTGATATTGCGGAGTATGTATCTCGGTGCTTAACTTGTCAGAAGGTGAAGTACGAACATCAGAAACCCTCGGGACTTCTTCAACCTTTGGAGATTCCCGAATGGAAGTGGGACAGTATTGCGATGGATTTTGTAGTTGGACTTCCTCGGACGCGAGAAGGATATGATTCTATCTGGGTGATTGTTGATCGTTTAACGAAGTCAGCTCATTTCTTGCGTGTTAAAACCACGTATGATACAGAGAGACTTGCCAGAATTTACCTGCAGGAGATTGTGAAGCTGCATGGAGTTCCTACGAGTATTGTCAGCGATCGTGATCCCAAGTTTACATCTAAGTTCTGGGAATCCTTTCAAAGAGCATTAGGGACCCAATTGAGGTTGAGTACTGCTTATCATCCGCAGACCGATGGTCAAACGGAACGCACCATTCAAGCATTAGAGGACATGTTGCGAGCATGCGTTTTGGAGTTAGGAGGCAGCTGGGATAGTTATCTTTCGTTGATTGAGTTTGCTTACAACAACAGTTACCATTCCAGTATTCAGATGGCACCGTATGAAGCTTTGTATGGGAGAAAATGCAGATCCCCTCTATGCTGGACTGAAGTAGGTGAGCGAAGTATGTTAGGACCTGATCTAATTCAAGAAACATCCGAACAGGTAAAGAAGATTCGGGAAAATATGCAGAGGGCTCAGGCCAGACAGAAGAGTTATTACGACAAGCGTCATAAGCCTCTATCTTTCGAAGTCGGAGACCATGTATTTTTGAGAATCACACCTACATCGGGACTCGGAAGGAGAATGGGAGTAAAGAAGTTAAGTCCACGGTACTTAGGACCGTATCTGATTATGGATCGGATTGGAGAGTCTGCATACCGGTTGGCTTTACCACCCAATCTGTCAGGAATTCACAATGTATTTCATGTGTCACAGCTACGGAGGTATCTCTCTGATCCATCTCACGTATTACAGCCGGAAGAAGTGGAACTAAAGGAAAATCTGACTTATCAAGTGCAACCGTTTCGAATTCCTGAAAGATCCGTCAAGCGACTCCGTTCTAAAGAAATCCCTTTGGTGAAAGTATTATGGAACAACAGATCGGCAGCTGAAGCAACTTGGGAGCGCGAGGACGTCATTCAGAAACGCTATCCAGAACTGTTTAGCTCTTAAGTAAGTTTATTTTGCGGACAAAATTCCTATTTGGTGGGGAGAGTGTAACATCCTGCATAATTAGTAATATACATAAGTACTATATGTTATAGGTACATGTGTAGAATTCGGATTTATGGTGTAGGTTTGATGGCTTGCGAATTGTTTGATCTTTATCCTTGCAAGAGACTAAGGTAAGTATTTAAATTAAAATCATAGGAGGGTGCTTATGTAGGCATGTGAAATTTATTATAATCATAAGAGTAATTTGATTGTGTGTGTGTTATAAGGCTTTTGTGTTATAGGACTTTGGAAGTGGGCTAGTGTGTGTGGACTTGCCACCCTTAGACTTGTCTTATTGGATCCATCAAGTTCAGCCCAAAGTTAAACCCACACATAATTCCCTAAGCCTTGTCCAACAAGGTTGTTTGTGTACCAAGAAACCTTCACTTGACTTGATGTATTCTCTCACTCATTCATGCGCACAAGAGGGTGATTAATACTTAGAAAAAAATCTGCCAATTTCCCTCTTGTTTGACCGCCACCTCACTTTGTTTATGCACACTTGATTTCAACTTCATTGCATGGAAGACACATGTACAATGTAGCATGATTTTGGGCTGCATTCTTCCTCATTTAGGCGCACATGTAGAGAGCTTGTATCAGATTTTTCTATGACACAAAACTGCCTAACTTGTTGACTTGGAGAACCACCTTACACCTTCCATCATGAGGCTGCCATGTGCAGATTTTTGCATGCTTTTGGCAGTCCATCATGAGCCAAACCTGCCCCTTGCTTCCACATGCAATCAAAGAAGATTTTTGGGGCTGCAACCTCTCATCCCATGCGCACATAGACTGCATAAATGCAGATTTTTGGCTGCCACATAGTTGTCATGTTTGTTGGCTTAGTAAACCTCTTACATGTGCTCATGATGCACCTCCTCCACTCCACCCTATGCGCATAGCTTGGTCATTTGTGTGAAAAATTCTGACTTATAACACTCATTCAGATCTGAACATATCTCCCTCACCTCCTTGCATGTGCATAGAGTAACTTAGAAGCAAACGTTTACTTGTTCAGCCCAAGTATGCAGCCCCACCCCTTCAAGTAACCAGAATTTTCATGATGCTTAATCATTGCCACCTCTCCTCACTTTCCCTTTAAGTATGCGCATAAGGAAGGGGCTGGCCTCATGTGCAAGTGCAGCCAACTCTCCTCCCTCATTCCCTCACTCTCCTAGCCGAACCTTCAAGCTTCATTGGAGCAAGAAGACTTTGCGAAGACAACTCACCTTCCCTCACTGTCCAGCCTTGTCCTCAACCTTGAAGCTGTCCAAGTTTGTTC
>JAVKPL010005356.1:0-2500 GCA_032173675.1 Gastrolobium villosum | reverse complement strand
TAGTTATAAAGTAATGAGGCTGTTATGTGTGGAGTTATGTTATTCATATCAATGATTAATGAGTCAGTTATAAAGTAATGAGGCTGTTACGTGTGGAGTTATGTTATTCAGATCAATGAAGAGGATTGCGATGCGGGATGAATAAAATAAATGCAAAAGAAATTGATTTTGTGAAGTTTTTCGACTGAAAATGGATTCCGTAGAAGATTTTTGACGGAAAATGGATTCCGTCGAAAATTTTTGACGGCAAATGAATTCCACCGAAAACGGATTAATAAAATAAAAGCAAAAGAAATTGAT
Source organism: Gastrolobium villosum (assembly GCA_032173675.1). NCBI lineage: Eukaryota > Viridiplantae > Streptophyta > Magnoliopsida > Fabales > Fabaceae > Gastrolobium > Gastrolobium villosum. The sequence continues at coordinate 2,200 of JAVKPL010005356.1, read as the reverse complement.
TTTCTGAAGTTTTTCGACGAAAAACAAATTCCGTCAAAAACGGATGAATAAAATAAATGCAAAAGAACTGTATTTTGTGAAGTTTTTCGATGAAAAATGGATTCCGTCGAAACGGATTCCGTCGAAAATGGATGAATAAAATAATTGCAAAAGAAATTGATTTTGTGAAGTTTTTCGACGGAAAACAAATTCCGTCGAAAACGGATGAATAAAATAAATGCAAAAGAAATTGATTTTGTGAAGATTTTTGACGGAAAATGGATTCCGTCGAAGATTTTGGACGGAAAATAAATTCCATCGAACATGGATGAATAAAATAAATGCAAAAGAAATTGATTTTGTGAAGTTTTTCGACGGAAAATGGATTAGGTCGAAATTTTTTGACGGAAAATGTATTTCGTCGAAAACGGATGAATAAAATAAATGCAAAAGAAATTGATTTTGTGAAGTTTTTCAACGGAAAAAGAATTGCGTCGAAAACGGATTAATAAAATAAATGCAAAAGAAATTGATTTTTTGAAGTTTTTCGACGGAAAATGGATTTCGTAGAAGATTTTTGATGGAAAATGGATTCCGTCGAAGATTTTTGACAGAAAATGAATTCCATCGAAAACGGATGAATAAAATAAATGCAAAAGAAATTGATTTTGTGAAGTTTTTCGACGGAAAATGGATTCCGTCGAAGATTTTGGACGGAAAACGAATACCGTCGAAAATGGATGAATAAAATAAATGCAAAAGAAATTGATTTTAAGAAGTTTTTCGACGAAAAATGTATTCCGTCGAAGATTTTGGACGGAAAATGAATTCCGTCGAAAACGGATTAATAAAATAAATGTAAAAGAAATTGATTTTGTGAAGATTTTTAACGGAAAATGAATTCCGTCGAAAATGAAGTTTTTCGACGGAAAATGGATTCCGTAGAAGATTTTTGATGGAAAATGGTTTCCGTCGAAGATTTTTGATGGAAAATGAATTCCTTCGAAAACGGTTGAATAAAATAAATGCAAAAGAAATTGATTTTGTGAAGTTTTTCGACGGAAAATGGATTCCGTCGAAGATTTTTGACGAAAAATGAATTCCGTCGAAAATGGATGAATAAAATAAATGCATAAGAAATTGATTTTATGAAGTTTTTCGATGAAAAATGGATTCCGCCGAACATTTTTGACGAAAATGTATTCCGTCGAAAACGGATGAATAAAATAAATGCAAAAGAAATTGATTTTGTGAAGTTTTTCGACGGAAAACAAATTCCGTCGAAAACGGATGAATAAAATAAATGCAAAAGAAATTGTTTTTGTGAAGATTTTTGACGGAAAATGGATTCCGTCGAAGATTTTTGACGGAAAATGAATTCCATCGAAAACGGATAAATAAAATAAATGCAAAAGAAATTGATTTTGTGAATTTTTTCGACGGAAAATGGATTCGGTCGAAGATTTTTGACGGAAAATGTATTCCGTCGAAAACGGATGAATAAAATAAATGCAAAAGAATTTGATTTTGTGAAGTTTTTCGACGAAAAAAGAATTGCGTCGAAAATGGATTAATAAAATAAATGCAAAAGAAATTGATTTTTTGATGTTTTTCGACGAAAAATGAATTTCGTAGAAGATTTTTGATGGAAAATGGATTCCGTCGAAGATTTTTGACAGAAAATGAATTCCGTCGAAAACGGATGAATAAAATAAATGCAAAAGAAATTGATTTTATCAAGTTTTTCGACGAAAATTGTATTCCGTCGAAGATTTTTGACGGAAAATGAATTCCGTCGAAAATGGATGAATAAAATAAATGCAAAAGAAATTGATTTTACCAAGTTTTTCGACGCAAAATGTATTCCGTCGAAGATTTTTGACGAAAAATGTATTCCGTCGAAAACGGACGAATAAAATAAATGCAAAATAAATTGATTTTGTGAAGTTTTTCGACAGAAAACAAATTCCGTCGAAAACGGATGAATAAAATAAATGCAAAAGAAATTGATTTTGTGAAGTTTTTCGACTGACAATGGATTCCGTAGAAGATTTTTGACGGAAAATGGATTCCGTCGAAAATTTTTGACGGCAAATGAATTCCATCGAAAACGGATTAATAAAATAAATGCAAAAGAAATTGATTTTCTGAAGTTTTTCGACGAAAAACAAATTCTGTCAAAAACGGATGAATAAAATAAATGCAAAAGAATTTATTTTAT
>JAVKPL010005355.1:0-23774 GCA_032173675.1 Gastrolobium villosum | reverse complement strand
CATGCATACATATACGGTTTTGGTTTCATTCCTAACAATACTATGCTTTATAAAAGAGTTACCAAGGTAAAGGTTCCAATTCTCATTCACATCTAAACTATATATATGGTGTGCTAGGATTGACTAATAAGCATGCTGCATGTAAAGCTAGGAGTATAACGCAGCCCCAAACAGTCCATCATATTCACAAGGACACTAATTCCATACTAACAAATCGGTTTCATCTACACCGAACCTTCTGAGATAATTTATTCTAAACACATTTACTTCCAAGAAAGGGTGCTACTGGTGCAGACTACACATACAGTCCTCCTCATTTAAAATCCTTATAATTTAGATACATTAACTCAGTCCCAAATTATAAGATAGTCTTTCAAGTTTTATTCTATTCATGCTTCTAGTCTATAACCTAAGGATATAAAATGTCCGAATTAAGAAGGGCTTAAAATAAGGAACAAAAACCCTTTTCCCAAGCATACTTCACGGTTTAACAGAGGGAAGAAAGGAGTGCTTACCTCTAAGAAAATGCAAGGCAACCGATACATAGCTCTAAGATGGGGGCTGCTTCGGCTGGGAGGAGAGAAAAGAGGGATGTGCTGGACTTGGTTCACACTCTCTAGGTGTAGTCCTCGGTTGAGCAGTAACAGAGAAGAAAAGAAGGGTTGGACTCATGTAATTTCCCCTAGGCTGCTGTCACACAACGCACCATGCAGGAAAGGGATGAGAGCTTGAATGGTTGATGTCTTGCAAGGTAAGTCACGGATTGCTGGTTTTTGGGAGGAGAAGGAACATGCCTCTTTTCTAGATGATGCTTGTGGGATTTCATGACTTGAGGGGGTATAAATAGGGCTGAGTTTGATCAAGTAAATGGAAGTAATAAGTGTTGCCTAATGATTCCAACGCATGTGCAGGGATTGGGGTGATATGATGAGCTGAGTCAAGGTGGCAGCAAGCTTGGACCAAGTTTTCCTAAGGCCATGCGCACAAGAGGAGGATAATGATAGCTTAAGATGGATACTTGACTAGCTTTAACCAAAGAGGATCACCTATGCAGACTTCATTATGCAGCAAGGCAAGATCGGTTGCTGCCCCAAGACAAAGCATGCTACTAGGGAATGATGGCTGGATGGTTGACAATCAAAGACATAATTTGAGGCTGCAAGGTATCAGGATTCTGCGCATTCTTGATCTGTAAAGGGGCTGTCCAAGTCAGAAATCAAGGATGAAAAGCTTAGGTCAACTTAGTGGTTGTATGCTTAAAATGGATGCATAAGGCTCCTCTTCCCAAGTGAGCAGAGATCTCACTTGTTCAGACGCACAAGGAGGGGAAGGCTAGGAGATTTCTGCCTATTACCTATCATGCAAATCTGTCCTCTCACCCTCCCTAGGCTGCATGATAAAGACACATGCTACCAGCCTGCTCCCTGCCCATTTCAGCGCTGCAAAAGGGACCAACAAGTGACATGAATTAGGTGCAAGTGATGATAAGTGAGCTGCATAAGCAAGGAGCTCAAACCAAGGTCAGATCAAGTGTACAAACAGCAACTTTCTCTCCTCACACTGCCCTATGCGCACAAGATAGGAAGGTTGGAGCTATGCGCATAAGAAGGTTTTTGGTCATTCATGCCACAAGGACAAATGGTCCTCAGGGAGTGAAAGGCAAAACAAAATTCTGCATTCAACACTTTACTCTCACATGTGCGTTGAGTGAAGAGCAAGGCGCACAATGCAGAGAGTGCAGTCATGCAGTCCACAAAAGTCAGCATTGGACTCTCCCTAAGCGCACATGTGACAAGCTAAAGGGGTGAGGCTGTGCGCAGGCTGACTTGTTGCAGCAAAAGCAGGTCAGATTTGATACAAAAGCTTTCCATGATGCGCACAAGGAAAGAGGTGAGAAGGTGGTGTGATTTAAGGTTGACTTAAGGCACAAGCCACCAGCTTGTACACTCCCCAAAGCTGCGCAAGAGACAAGAAAATAAAGGGTGACTTGCTTGCCAATAAGGCTGGTTTAAGGAAAGAAAGTGCAAGCTGAGTTTTATTACAACACACACACACAAAGTAGGGCTGTGTGCAGCCAAAAGAACGCAAGGGAGAAGGTTAAAGGTGAAGGAATATATGGTTGCTTAAGGTCCAAGGTTCTAAGGCCTAAGTCCAACCTAAAAGGGTTCATACAAGTCCAATTGTTTCCTTATTTAGGAATTAATCCAAACCTCCTAACTTTTATGCACCTCTAATTATTTACTAAAGATTTGCTCCTTACTTAAATTAATGGCATACCTTTAAATGAGTACTCATATAATTCTAAATAACACTACGCCAATTCTATGGAAAACTATGTATTTCAAAGACAAGACAACCACTTCATACACTTTCGAATTCCTAGCATGCTTTACCCCTAAATGCAAGTTATGTAATTTCCTAATCATGCGGGATGTTACACTCTCCCCACCATATTTGAAGTTTGTCCCCAAACTTCGTTCTACCATTCTGAAACTACTTAAGTCGGATACTACACACACTTATAATCATGCCAGACCTAACATCCCCTTATGCTAGGCATTCAACAAAGTCATCAATTAATTCAAAGTATTACAAACCAATTGCACCATATATAGTCATTAGACAACATATAACAAAATTTTAATTGTGAGTTAGGGAATAAAATCTTTTCAAAGCTTAATCAGAACAGACAAATTTCTGTTTTCTTCTTACCCGAAAATTAAAGACCATAACCGACCCATGGACTCTAGTTATCCAAAAATCATAATGAGACTCAAGTCTTTATTACCTACTTAGTTAGCAACTAGACACATCTAGAAGTACGGTAATTCTTACTGTATAAATTCTATATTTGATAGTTGACCGACAATGACCAACCACTTGTGTCTTCTACTTTCGTGTTCTCCTTTTAAGGCTTAAAGAAATTTTATTCTAGTGCTCAACAAAACGTGAACCTGGTCCTATACCAACATACCGTTAATTATCTTTCAATTTATTTTTCTTGTTCATTACGTGTGTCCACTTCATTGGCACTCCATTTCTCTTATTTGCCCACCTGCTATCTTTACCCTACTAAAAGTACACGTAATTACCTACAAGGTGACCTTTAGATTTACACATTCAAAGTTGAGGGTCAGTAGTTGGTTCATCAAATTACTTCCCAATTGCTACAAAAATATTACCATCCCTACTTAGACAATTTCAAAACAATCGGATCTGGCTGCCTACTACTAGTACAGACAGAAAACTATTTAACTGAGACCTTCACTATGCTTCATTTTATCTATGCACTTTACATGTTACAGCTTATAATTTCGCCTATCTCCTATTTAATCCTTACCTATAAAGAAGTTTCAATTTACTAAACACCTCACAAACATCACGAACAGACTTACATAATTTACTAATCTACAGGAAATTAAGTAAGTATAACAAGACACATCAGATCTTAATTTTATAATGTAGAAGGGTCTTTGCAAAATTTACAGAGGTTCATCACAAACAAAATTCAGCAATTGTTTTTACTTTCTAACGATCTTAGTCCATCACTATTGAGGTATAGGAATTTTAACAGCATCAATTAAGTTAGCAGCACATTATTTACTAATACCTTGCGGAAACGGAATTACCTTAATGAGTACTGCTTTTGCCTAGTGCTTAGGATTTAGAAGACACCCCTAATTAAATTCTAGCATGTCTTTAGTACATACCACGTAAGATGGTACCTCTGATACTGTTTGCCAAGTACACCCATATGAGAAAAGTTCCTCGAGCTTCCGGCGTCCTAGGTACCTCGGATGTAATTGACTTCACAGATCAAAGGATCCATGAACTTACGAATCATTACCTACACTAAAATAGAACAGCTAACAATCATAACCCTTCAAACAGACCGGGCTTTCATGATTCCAATGTACCAATCCATACTTTAATTCCAATTTTCAAATACTTCTTTTTTAACCGTTACACTTGACAAATTGATACCCAAAACTAAAAAATATCTTTTCATGATTTTTAACTTATTAGTGGAATACTCCTCGTTAGATGCCAACTTAAGACAAAGCTTTCACGTATTTAATTTACCAAACAGAGGTTACTTACTTATTACACAACTTAATCAGTGATTCATTACTACGTCCACTTATATGGTTCCACAGGTTTTAGTTTACTTATTCTAGTTATTCAAGTCATTCCCTAGATTCAATTCCTAACTAGTTATCAACATAGACACCTAACAGAACTTTTTCCCTAGTTGATTCTCGGTGTTTGACGGTTTGATACTGCCATGTTACCGAGGAATGTGTTGGCCAGACCCATTCTCAGAACACTGGAGCATCACCTCGTCACACACTGGGAATCGTCAATTTCCATACTTTATTCTTTATTCAGACATTAATTAATTACAGTCTATTACACATCAGACTTCTCTCTTGAGGAGGTTTTCGTGTCTCATAATTACTAATTCTACTTTCGTCATGTCAAGCAACGAGCGGATCCTACTCACTGCATGACATTCACGACAGTAGTCTCAAAATTGAGGCACGGTTCCCACTTCAGGACAGAGTCACAAACAAAACAACTCAATTCAACTGCAGCACAGTATTAACAAACTACTCAATCAAAATAATTTAATGCAGTGAAATAGACATCACAATAGGGCAGGGTATATACTACAACAATGCCTAGTATTCCACACCTAAAACAACATTCAATAGCCATAACAGTAAAACAGTGCACTGATCAAACCTTATAAACTTATCACAGCAGGGATCAACCACTACACAACAAATCACAGTAAGTCAAATTCCCGTAATACAGCTTACACTTTAAACAGTAACTTATAAGATCCTCACGACTCAAACTGTTTAAGTAATATATTTCAAACTACTTTAATTCCACCAAATGTCTTCAGCATGTTTTAAAATGATTCTAATATTTCAGTCAAACTAACTTTCACAATTTATTCAGCACGTGCCAATCATGAATCAGAAATTTAATCCAAGCAGTCAGCAACCAACAAACAATTTAACAGTTAAATTCAACAGCAATGATGAATCAAACAACAACAAATGCAACAATTACACACAAGCACCTTGAACCGAACTGCTCTGATACCAATTAGTGTAACACCCACTCTTGTATGTATCCAAGAGGGTTGTTTGCTAAATCGTATTAGAATTACAGCGGTATGGAAACATTCTTTTGAAAACTTTATCAAATATTAAATAATTTGAAACAATAATTGATCCAGAATTGAGTCTTATAAAATCCGTTAACAATATCAAATCATTATTGATCATAGGAAATTTAGCTTTATAAAGCACTTTGCTGAATTTTCTATACTTTTCAGAAAACCTTGCTGCCTTATAAAATCCGTATAAAATCGAGTTCAGATGCGATAAAAAATATTTCAACCTTCTGGAAAACTAGACATCCGGGGCGTCGCATACATATAAATTATACGCGATTCGGAGGTGAATGGCCCCACGGAACAGAACTCTCAAGTTGCGTGAGCATTCTGTCCGTTTTCAGGAAACCAGTTGTAGAGCAAAGCTTATTAAAATTCGCACAGGTTTCGGATAAAAATAAAACCTGCACAGTTTGAAAGTAAATTCTTGGGGCTTCGCGTGCATATAAAATAATAGAAAATCGGAGTTCGTTTGCCCCTTGAAACATGACCCGTAAGTTACCTGTAAAACTGTTAAAATTCGACACTTAAAGAAACGTTCAAAAAAAACCTTTTCACAAAGCATTTCCAAAACAGTCACTGCTCATAAAAGAATCAGAACACATAGAAGATGATAAAGTCTACAGTCATCCAAGAGTACCGAAATATAAAGCATTACAGTCATCCAACAATCAAACAGTACAGCAAAAATCCATGCATCAGCAAGCAACAGCAACTTCACTTCTTCATAAGCTTTTACGTCCTCCTGCCATTTTGGAAAATAGCAGCCCCGAAGGGGTGAGAAAAATCCCAGTAGTGTGGCAATAAAACCAGTAATATAACAGTATTAACTAGGCACAAAATCATAAACAGTCACTTCAACATATCCTTGTTCCTTTTTCTTTTTCATTTCATCATATTCATATATATATAGCGCATATAACGCCTTTCCTTTTCATCATATCATATATTGCGTATATAACGCCTTTCCTTTGCGCTTTTAGCACCGTCGTGCGCGCACTTCCCAGTGGAATCAAATATACCCTTGGCACCTGAGCTCCATGTGGATTCCATCTGAGGGCCTATGCGGACTGATGCCAAGTGTCCCATACCCCGGTACCTTGGGGATGCCTATATGATGCTTGCTCAAACACATGTTCCTGTACATAACTATTCTAAAACAAGGCCTATATGATCATGATATATGCATGTCATGCTATGCTTTCACACACAAAGCGTAAAAATGCGGTATGAATGTAAGGTGCATGCTTATATACCTTTCATATAGCCATCACGGCACATATACTTTTCATATGCGTTATGCTGCCTCATAACGTCTTTACCTCATAGCCATCACGGCACATATTTGGCAGTTTCCTTTCATCATAATGGAACATAATATTTTTACGGCATATGGAGCATCATGTCACAATTTTATACCAGTAGTCAATAGTCACATTAGGCTTCATCGCCTGACACTTACCTCGTGTCTTTAACATTCTTTGCCAAACATCATCAGTCCACATATCAATCAAACATTCCAAGAGCTAAGTTCTTGTGCACCTAATCAAATAGATACATATACATATGCAATCAGAATTTATTTCATGCTATTCCAATACTTCACCAACAAGTCCTAGGCTTCTATTTCATGTACCTTCATCGAATTGAAGTGTTTTTAGTGCCAATATTAGATACTGCCCTAAGAACAATATTATCCTTTGCTAGAACTACCATTTTTCCACTGTTTAAATCATGAGAGAGTTCGGTTTAAAAGGCTCCTCTTAAGGAAACAATATTCTGACTTCATCTCATCTTGAATGAATTTATACAGCAACAAAATCTACATTTTTCCCTAGGTTCCCACATGCATACATATACGGTTTTCAAGCTTTAATTCCTAACAATACTATGCTTTATAAAAGAGTTACCAAGGATTAGATACAATCAAATTCCAAGGTTCTAACCAAGGCAGAATCGGTTCACAAAAGATTAAAGGTTCCAATTCTCATTCACATCTAAACTATATATATGGTGTGCTAGGATTGACTAATAAGCATGCTGCATGTAAAGCTAGGAGTATAACGCAGCCCCAAACAGTCCATCATATTCACAAGGACACTAATTCCATACTAACAAATCGGTTTCATCTACACCGAACCTTCTGAGATAATTTATTCTAAACACATTTACTTCCAAGAAAGGGTGCTACTGGTGCAGACTACACATACAGTCCTCCTCATTTAAAATCCTTATAATTTAGATACATTAACTCAGTCCCAAATTATAAGATAGTCTTTCAAGTTTTATTCTATTCATGCTTCTAGTCTATAACCTAAGGATATAAAATGTCCGAATTAAGAAGGGCTTAAAATAAGGAACAAAAACCCTTCCCAAGCATACTTCACGGTTTAACAGAGGGAAGAAAGGAGTGCTTACCTCTAAGAAAATGCAAGGCAACCGATACATAGCTCTAAGATGGGGGCTGCTTCGGCTGGGAGGAGAGAAAAGAGGGATGTGCTGGACTTGGTTCACACTCTCTAGGTGTAGTCCTCGGTTGAGCAGTAACAGAGAAGAAAAGAAGGGTTGGACTCATGTAATTTCCCCTAGGCTGCTGTCACACAACGCACCATGCAGGAAAGGGATGAGAGCTTGAATGGTTGATGTCTTGCAAGGTAAGTCACGGATTGCTGGTTTTGGGAGGAGAAGGAACATGCCTCTTTTCTAGATGATGCTTGTGGGATTTCATGACTTGAGGGGGTATAAATAGGGCTGAGTTTGATCAAGTAAATGGAAGTAATAAGTGTTGCCTAATGATTCCAACGCATGTGCAGGGATTGGGGTGATATGATGAGCTGAGTCAAGGTGGCAGCAAGCTTGGACCAAGTTTTCCTAAGGCCATGCGCACAAGAGGAGGATAATGATAGCTTAAGATGGATACTTGACTAGCTTTAACCAAAGAGGATCACCTATGCAGACTTCATTATGCAGCAAGGCAAGATCGGTTGCTGCCCCAAGACAAAGCATGCTACTAGGGAATGATGGCTGGATGGTTGACAATCAAAGACATAATTTGAGGCTGCAAGGTATCAGGATTCTGCGCATTCTTGATCTGTAAAGGGGCTGTCCAAGTCAGAAATCAAGGATGAAAAGCTTAGGTCAACTTAGTGGTTGTATGCTTAAAATGGATGCATAAGGCTCCTCTTCCCAAGTGAGCAGAGATCTCACTTGTTCAGACGCACAAGGAGGGGAAGGCTAGGAGATTTCTGCCTATTACCTATCATGCAAATCTGTCCTCTCACCCTCCCTAGGCTGCATGATAAAGACACATGCTACCAGCCTGCTCCCTGCCCATTTCAGCGCTGCAAAAGGGACCAACAAGTGACATGAATTAGGTGCAAGTGATGATAAGTGAGCTGCATAAGCAAGGAGCTCAAACCAAGGTCAGATCAAGTGTACAAAGCTGGACGGTTTGATGGTGATGGGTGAGGGTATGCTGCAGCATTGCAGCAGCTTTTTCTTCTCTTCACATGTAGTAAGGAGGCGTGATAAGCAAGGCAAAAGAGACACCAACAAAGGACTACTCATGCGCACAAGGTTGGGGACTTTGATGGGGATGGATGAGAGTATTTGAGGTCAAATGTGCAGCATGTATTGTCATGAGGAGCTAGAAGCATTCATGCCAAGGAGAGGGGGAAAAGGGTGCGCACAATGCAGAAAAGGAGGGCTGTGCGCAGGCTGACTTGTTGCAGTAAAAGCAGGTCAGATTTGATACAAAAGCTTTCCATGATGCGCACAAGGAAAGAGGTGAGAAGGTGGTGTGATTTAAGGTTGACTTAAGGCACAAGCCACCAGCTTGTACACTCCCCAAAGCTGCGCAAGAGACAAGAAAATAAAGGGTGACTTGCTTGCCAATAAGGCTGGTTTAAGGAAAGAAAGTGCAAGCTGAGTTTTAATACAACACACACAAAAGTAGGGCTGTGTGCAGCCAAAAGAACGCAAGGGAGAAGGTTAAAGGTGAAGGAATATATGGTTGCTTAAGGTCCAAGGTTCTAAGGCCTAAGTCCAACCTAAAAGGGTTCATACAAGTCCAATTGTTTCCTTATTTAGGAATTAATCCAAACCTCCTAACTTTTATGCACCTCTAATTATTTACTAAAGATTTGCTCCTTACTTAAATTAATGGCATACCTTTAAATGAGTACTCATATAATTCTAAATAACACTACGCCAATTCTATGGAAAACTATGTATTTCAAAGACAAGACAACCACTTCATACACTTTCGAATTCCTAGCATGCTTTACCCCTAAATGCAAGTTATGTAATTTCCTAATCATGCGGGATGTTACACAAAATTATGTCATTTTAAATGAGAGAAAGAGATAAATCATGAAAGAGAGAGTGGGGGTAAATTTTTTTAAAAATGTGGGTCCCACCTCTATATGAGAATGAAAGGATGTAAGATGTGTCATTTAAGATGACACACCTTTTACCCTTTGACAAAACATACTACAATACAAAAAGATAAAGTAACTTTTGACTTTAGCACACTATAATCCAAATCATTAAAAAAGCTTTGTCTCAAGTGACTTTTCTGAAAATGACTTTTTTTTTGTTATCGCTTTGCAGGATTTATTGTTTAGGTGTTAGATTGTGCTCTCTCCTTTATTCAGAATTTAGACTGCCATAAAAAATATCATACCAAAGCTGATCAGTTTTTATCTTTTCTTGCATGATCTCATTCATGACCTCTGCATTAGAATCTTGAGAATCTTCAAAATTAGAATTGAACCCTCGATATCTAACTAGTTCATTAACAATATTATGAAAAGGAATTACTTCTGAGCCTTGTGATGAACTTGGGCCGATTAGGTTGAGGTATACCAAGATATCCAAATGTTAAATTTTCTACAAATTATTATATATTATCATCAAACGTTATTAATTTAATCTCAATTAATAATAGCTTTCTAACTATTTTGATGTTAAAAATTATTCAGGCACCTAATTGATGTAATAATATTTTAAAAACTAAATTAATATTCTATGAAAAAGTGTATAAACAAAAATTGGAGTTCTCATTTATCTTAGCACGTGATACAAATGTGACACTTTTCATAACTCAGTTGAACAATTGTTGGATGAATATATAGTTTCATGATTATTCCACGTCAAATAATGAAAATTAAAAATAATCCGTTCTTAAAAGGCAAGTTGCGAAGAGGGAAAATTATTCGTTTTAAAATTTCTTTCTCAAGACCAATTTTTTTTAAATTAGTCATTTACTTCTCAAAATTTGTCTCAATTTAATCATTTGTGTACCGCTTGTGCGGAATATGGGAATGTGATGCATCATTTAGTATTCAAAATAAAGTATTTAATCACAAGAACTAAAACAAATTTAACCTTGTAAAGATTGTTTAAACTTGACCTAGTTCTAATGATAATATGTTGAATTGGGTTAGATAGTGTTCACGGTCTGAATTGGTTTTGGAAGAAAAAATTATCCAATCCAACCCCTTTGGTTTCATCATATAATCATATATTCGGTTTGATTTTTTTTTTTCAAATCTGATCCGATCTAATCCAATCCAATTTTTTTTTTGGTTTGGATTGGATCAGTTTTTATATGTATTGGCTTTGTAAATTTTTTTTTTGAAACACAAGCATAAGCAAATGATGATCTAATTTTTTTGGGCAATGAGATATGAAACTCTACACAGATGAAATTTTACTGATGGGATGCACGTAGATTTTTCTTGGATTTAGCTAATGGGTAAGTGGGTCTTGGGTTTAGAATTTCTTGGACTATAATTGGGGAAAGATCCAAGTAGATAGAGAGGAATTAATATATTGGATCGGTTTTCACCAACCAAACTGAAAACGGATCCAATCTAATTAAAATTTGCGATTTTTTATTTTATTTTTAATTTTTCGGTTATCAATTTTTCGGTTCGGTCACCGCGGTTTGAATCGATCGATAAACACCCCTAAACTAGACATTGTAATACTGCATAACATTCTAAAGCACAAGATTGTTTGTCCAAAAAATTAATTATTAAAAATTGTGGGCTGAATTAATTAGCAAAATCTCAGGTTGATGATTTAATATAAAACTATATCCGTGGGGTTTGTGACTATGAACTAACAAAAATAGCATAATCTAAATAAAATGTAGTGCTAGACATAATTTAACAAATCATGAATGTTGTTATATATAAAACTAGTTGACATGAAAAACAAATCATTTAATTGTTTGTTTCATAATGAACTGTTAGTTTTCTCCATATTCATCAGCTTAATAGTTTAGCTTTATAACATCACTTAGAAATTGCAACAGTCCAGAAACCTGAGACACCATATAATTTTTGCTTGTAAGCACCAAATGGTGACAACCTGAGCTTCATGCATGTAGGAACAGAAAGATCATTGCAACTGAAGAATGATATGGATAAATGTACTATACACGCTATCCTAGAACACTTTCGGATTAAGCATCAGCATCAAGTAGAACATGCTTCACAATTACACCTTATAACTTGTCCATCCACTGAAGGATACTGTCTTGAGAACAAAATTGCAAATTCTGCATGAAAAATCAGAATCACTGAGCAATGAAAGAATGATAATATATTGGAGAACTATAGAAGATTGAGTTTATGCTTACAAAAAGATCAAAATCTGGAGGAGTATCCAATTCCAGGGTGTCAAGGAAAGAAATTCCATAAGATACATTATCATTTACAGCCAAATTATTTGCACTGCAAGCAAAGCTGTTGAAAGTGGTAGAGTTCAATCCAGAATCATTTAAGAGGGTAGAAGAATCTAACATCTCCTTGCATAATAAGATGTCTTCCAAGCCATCAAAGTCACAGTTTTCAACAACAGCCTGTGATTCACCAGCTAACCATGCAGGTTCACCCGTATTGTCCTCATTTTGAACATCAGATGGTGGGGCATGTGATTTTCCAGGTATAGACTTGGCATCCTAGTTCATAAATATTCACATTTCAAAAACAAACCAAAGAATGTACTTGTTTGGAAAAAGAGTGTAAAAAGGTTATATGACCTTACATCTATTCTCATTAGTACTTAAAAACAAATTTTAAGAGAAAATCAAGTTCACTTGTTTCTAAGATGTGTCCATCAAATGTGTTTGTAGGACTAGAAGTTGAAATACAAATGCAATCTTAAATGCTATGCTTGATTCTGAGGTAGAATGCTGTATTTGATTTTTCTTTTTCATTTGAATTTCATACAAGATGATCATCATAGCTTCCTCAAAGTTTAAATTAATCATCAAAGCAAACTAAATGTAAATAGAATGGCTACTACACACCTGGCTGAATGACAGAAGTTCATTTTCATCAAAATTGTCATCACAATCAACACATTTTCTTGAACGAGGTCGACTGGGAGGATTTGGTTTTGGGGTTCTTGGACTTGTTCGCGGTGCCATGTCAGAATCTTCAACCACTGAACTCTTCATTTGTCTCAGTCTGCTTATTCTGTTGATAAAAGATTTTTGAAACCACATATTCACCATCCTTCTCATCTTCTTCACTCCCTAGATGGTACTGATGTAACACCCAATTGGATTTATATGGCTTGGACACTTTCTTAGATCTTATATAAAGTACCATGATCTTTTTAAAGCCCTTATGTACTCCATCTTCTATTACAGGTTTGGCTTTACCAGTCTTGTGCCAGCGCACATGCTCCTCAGCCAAACCATGTTGATGATGAATCTTTCTACGCTTTCTTTGTCCAGTAGTATATGCATTAACTGTTCTATGAAAGAAATGGACATTACTCCCATCTTTCTTAGCACCTGAAACAATACAGGTACAATTTGATTAGAGAAGGTGCTCCAGAAAAAAATGCATTTAGTCTGGAATTGGTCAGAGCCAACCTGCAATTTCAATAGTCGGGATCTATGTTGCACCGACACCGACACAAGACACGAGATACGACACGGCATGACACTCCGACACGTTAATTCGAAAAAATGTTAAATTCCGATACGGTTGGACACATTTTGATATTATATAATATTTATTATTTATGTAGTGTATATTATATTTAGTTTTCAATAATTTAACAAAAAATAAAGCTAAACTGATAATACCCATCAATTTTGCAAAGAAACATAATATATTCCAAATGTTTATATTAAACTCAATAAAATCATAATAGTAATCTAATGAATTTAATAGTTGGAACTCAAAATGCTACACAACGTAACCTTTGAACCTTTTTTGAGTCTTTGCAACGAATATTGAAGTGTCGGAATATCGGTGAGTGTTGAGAAGTGTCGGACATGACACGTCGGGATTTTTGAAGTATCGGTGCTTCATAGGTCAGGATTGTATAAAGTGAATTAGAAGATAATTATTAATACCTTGCTTGCCCACTAAGTCAGGAAGGTTTTAAGTAGTCTTCTTTGATATTTTTGTCAGGTTTAGCATATTGACTTCATTTTATTGGTGTATTAGTCAATTGAGTATTGTGAAAAGAATGGTAAATGTTTAAATATCTGAAAGGAAAAGATCAGAGAACCCTCACCTGGAAGATTTTCTGGATGTGTGTAGCAAATGCCCTGGTCTCCTTCTATAGTAGGGATGAACTCATGGATAAACATGTGCTGCTCTTTGTTTCCAATACAACATTTTGCTGCTAAATGTTGTAAAAGTTCAACATCAGAAGGGTCAAAATTTACACCAGCAGGAAAGCCAGGCCACTTAGAAGAAACCTACACAGGCAAAGGAATATTCCTAATGAAATCAGAATTTATGCAGAACTGTTTCAAGAATTTAATCCTAGTATGAAGGTGAAATTTGCAAACCTTTTAACATTAAGAACTTGAATAATTGTATGAGCCAAAAGAAGTAAAATGTAAGTTAAAGGAATTGGAGCATGTACAAACTCCATGGTAACATCAAGAACTCTAATATAAGAGCAGTGTTTATTGCTTATAGACTTATAACATTTCTCTATTTTGGTGCATGTGTAATTTTCAAGACCAATATATGGACTGAGATTGAATAGTATGTTGAATTCAAGCATACATCACTGTTATCAATATGGTAATGACATTTTGGGCATTCACGATATGCTCCAAAGTCCTTGATTTGATCAGCTGATGACAGAGAAGTATTTTTCACTTTCTTTGCAAATCCTCCAATGTCAATAAGCCAGCTCCTGCAAAACAAATATACTCTTAGCTCATTGTTCCTTCAAAAAACGTTGTTTACTTGAAGAACTTCATATACATATAGTTAAACAGAAGTTTGGTTCAAAAAACAGAAAGAGAAGAAACTACAAGGGTGCATAAAGAAGTGAAAACTATACTAGTTATTAGGAAAAAAACCATAATTCATTAACAATTCACAAGAATGTCTCACCAAAACAGCTTGTGAAACTATAATTTCTAAGATGACTATAGTAGTAGAAGTGAAAACTCTACCTCTTCTCTTGATGTCACTGAGTATATTTAATAATATGAATGAAAAATTATGTAAGGTCCAACCAAGTAAAAGAAAAACAGAGATGGGGACAAAAAGAAGAAAAGCATGGAAGAAAAATGGGATTTTGGGAACACAAATCTATGTATTGCTATTGATTCTGGACGCTGAAGGACAGCAAACTCTAAAAGATTTATGATAGCAGCAATGCATTCTACAGCCTATGAAATTAAATATAGAAATGAACACTAGTTTTTATGTTGTGCTGCTACTAATAAAATTAAGCAAAAGCTTAAACATAGGGGATATAAAGTTTTAGTGTTTTACCCAACAAATCAGCCCAAAATCATAGCAAGATTTGCTTATATCTTAATAATATCATCAGGTATAAGATATATTTGAATATATAATATTTGATAGATTAACAAAGACTTGTGCAAATTATTGTTAGTTGTCACTCTTGAAATTCTCTTAAAAAAAGACTTGCTCTACCACCAACTGCCTCGTTTAGAGGAGCACAAGGGACACACTCAAGAGACTAAAGCATGAAAGGTTACTTCTTCCATGGATTATTATTTGCTCTGATGGACAGTGTCACGTAAACTAAGTCCTTGTTCACCACAGGCCACCCCTACGTTTTCATTAACAGATACTAAATTAGGAAACTCAAACGAGGCATTCTTGGTTGTTACTTGTTACTTCACATGACCGTATCCCTAAGACAAATGGTTGTATTTCAATCATCCTGAGAGCCACAAATCATTATTTAGCACTTCACAAATGTTTCCTTCCCATAATGCACTGTCAGTAGCAGTAGCAGAAAGGAACTGAAAGTATTTCCAACTAAGCAGCAAACATTAGAAACTCTTTCTCTAGCCCACTTACATAGGCTCAACCACCGGATTCAGTCAAAAAGGTCCACTTCTAGAAGGAAGCATAGGATTCCCCCTCTTCCTCATGCACATGGCTGCCCCTGCACACTAGCAGGGGTTCAGCATGCCTAGCCTGAAAAGGTTAGGCTGGTTAGGTGGACTAGAGCTCTCACTCTAAATACCCCTTCTCACATGGAAGAAGGGGTTACTCTCCGGCTCCACCTTAGCCACTTCACACACCTCCCTTTGATGCACACCATGGGACGTTCTACTAGGGCTTTGGTCTCTACCATTGTTACTGTGGACACCCCCTATATCAATATACTTCACCTACACATCTTATGTACCAACAGTACACTCTCCAATTATATATGTCTTTAAGTACCAGCTAACTAAGTTTCCATATATGGAAAAAAGCCAATATATGCAGTCCATCCATCGTACACCAACAGTAACACCATCAACTTCAAAAGCCAGAACTCAACCATGTGATGTGATGTGATGTAACACCCTATACCGTTGTGTACTTCACTAATTTTTCCAAAATAAGCAACAAACAAGAGACCAATAAAAAAGAAAAAAAACCAAGCAGGGGAACATTCCTCTGACACTAGCTGTTGAAATAAAACCACCCAGAAAAGAAAGATTGGATTTTTACCCATCAACAATAGAAAGGGACTTCAACCCACAATCCCAATTCATAAGATCATGTAGAGATAACCGAAAATGGGGTGTTGAGAAAACAGCCAAAGATAGAAACTTTGTAAGCAAAACATGAAACTTGCATCGCAATCTGCTAATGCTTAGTGCACAAGTGCTAAGCTCACCTAGCCATGCTTAGTGCACAAGTGCTAATGCTTAGAGAGAGAGAGAGAGAGAGAGAGAGAGACGTGTTTTGTAACATCCCGCATAATTAGTAAAATACATAAGTATTATAATGATATAGGTGCATATGTAGAATTTGATTTTTTTTGGTTTATCTTTGGTGGCTTGCGAATTGTTTGATCTTTATCCTTGGATCCTTAAATTAAATGAGAGTACTAAGGCATGTGAAATTTATTAAAATCATATGTAATTTGATTGTGTGTTATATTAATTGGACTTAGGAGGTACATATGTAGGCATGTGAAATTTATTAAAATCATATGAGTACTTTTGTTTATTGGACTTGTGTGATTGGGTTCTTGTGTGTGTGTGTGTGTGTGGCCATTGGCCCAAGGACGCTTTTGGGTCAATCATGTCCAGCCCAAGGTTGTATCCACACATAATTCCCTAAGTCTTGTCCAACAAGGTTGTCTTGTGTAGCAAGGAATTCCCACATGGCAAGATGTATTCTTTCCCACCTATTTCATGCGCATAGAAGATAGGAAAATGCTTAGGAAAATCCTCCCAAAAGCCATGCATGACCGCCACCTCACCACCTTGCATGTGCACCATTTGAATTCAACTTCATTGCATGAAAGACACATGTACTCCTTAGCACTACTTTGGGCTGCATCCTTCTTCATTTTAGGCGCCCATGGAGGTGTCATGGAGCAGATTTTTATGACACCAAATCTGCCTTTGAGTGTTGACTTGGAGAACCACCTTACACCTTCCATCATGAGGCTGAAATGTGCAGATTTTTGCATGCTTTTGGCAGTCCATCATGAACCAAAACTGTCCTTGCTTACACATGCAGAAAAAGATGGATTTTGGGCAGATTACATGTGCCTTGTGTGGAGGAAAAATCTGCCAACTCCCTCCCACCTCACCTTGTGCGCATGGTTTGGTTGTTTATGTTTAAAATTCTGACTTAGGTGGGACAACACTCAGATCTGAACCTCCCTCTTTCACCTCCTTGCATGTGCATAGAGTAACCAAGAAGCAAACCTTTGCTTGTTCAACCAAGTTTGCAGCCCCATCCTCACAAGTAATCAGATTTGTCATCATTGCAACCTCCCCTCACTTTTCCTTTAAGTTATGCGCACAACAAGAGGCCTTCCCCCACTTTGCACAAGTGCAGCCAACTTTCCTTCCTCATCTCCTCACTCCTAGCCGATCATACAAGCAGCCTTGGAGCAAGAAGACTTAGCGAACTCACCTTCCCTCTCCTCTCTAAACCGTGACTCAAGAACACCAACCAAGTGCAAGTTTTTCTCCTCTCTTTCCCTCACTGTCCAGTTTTATTTCTCACACTTGGAAGCTGTCCAAGATTGTTCCTCCTCACCATTTATGCGCATAGATCATCTCCTAGGAAGTGTGGACTTGTTGTAGTAAAACTAGAACAAGAGGTAAGCCTAGAACTTAGACCTCTTTCATGGTGTGTAATCATGTGTGTTCTTGAATGCCTCTTTGAATATGTTTTGTTTTGGATTCTTGAATGAGTATGGTAAAGGAATAAGGATGGAGCTATTTTATGAGGATTTGTATGCATGAAAGTCTCATGGTTATGCTTAAGAAATATGCCACTGTTTTTGTATAAATATGCCACTGTTTTAAAGAGAAATATGCCACTGTTTCCCTATGAATGTGCCATTGTTTTGAGGATAAAATGCTCACTGTTTCGGTTTGATAAGATCACCATTTTGATGCCACTGTTTCTGCACACAACACTCACTGTTTTAGTACATAATGTGCCACTATTTCTACATGAAATGCTCACTGTTTTGATGCCACATATGTCACTATTTTGCACCAAAAATACTCACTGTTTTAGTGCATCACATGCCACTGTTTCTGCATAAAATGCTCACTGTTTTAATGCCATACATGTCACTGTTTTGCACCAAAAATACTCACTGTTTTAGTACTTAAGGAGCCACTGTTTCTGCATAAAATAACCACCCTATTGATGTTCAAACCCCACTATGTATGCTCACTGTTTTAATGATGATTTATGCCACTGTTTTAATGCTCAAAAACCACCAATTATGCCACTGTTTCAATGTTCAAATATCACCACTAATGTCACTGTTTTGGAGGTTCAAATGTACCATTCATGCCACTGTTTTGATGCACAAATAACACTACTTATGCCACTGTTTTGATGTTCAAATGCCACTGTCTAATGCCACTGTTCTGCCACTGTTTTGAGGTCCAAGATGTCACTGTTTCTGTTTTAAAACCTTCACTGTTCTGCTGTAAGGTGCTGCTATTTTTCTGCTGTAAAACGTCACTGTTTCTGTCCACTGTTTTTAAGTAAAACGTCACTGTTTCTGTCCACTGTTTTTAAGTAAAACGTCACTGTTTCTGCCCACTGTTTTTAAGGGAAACGTCACTGTTTTCGGCTCACTGTTTTAAAGAACAACTCACTGATTTCTGCTCACTGTTTTAAGAACAACCGTCACTGTTTTCTGCTGTAAAACACTGCTGTATGCTCACTGTTTTCCACTGTACAACGCTGCTGTATGCTCACTGTTTTTCCACTGTAAAACGCTGCTGTATGCTCACTGTTTCTGCTGTAAATCGCCACTGTAAATGATTGGTTGTAATTGATTTAGGTGCGCTTAAGAAGTGAGATACTTCGCTGCTGTTTGGTATTGTTTAAGGCACACAAGGTAAGTGTCAGGCGATATTACCTAATGTGACTATTGACTACTGGTATAAAATTGTGACATGATGCTCCATATTCCGTAAAAGTATTATGTTCCATTATGATGAAAGGAAACTGCCAAAAATGTGCCGTGATGGCTATATGATTATGAGGTAAAGACGTTATGTGGCAGCATAACGCATATGAAAAGTATATGTGCCGTGATGGCTATATGAAAGGTATATAAGCATGCACCTTACATCATACCGCATTTTTACGCTTTGTGTGTGAAAGCATAGCATGACATGCATGTATCAAGATCATATAGGCCTTGTTTTAGAATAGTTATGTACAGGACCATGTGTTTGAGCAAGCATCATATAGGCATCCCCAAGGTACCGGGGTATGGGACACTTGGCATCAGTCCGCATAGGCCCACAGTTGGAATCCACATGGAGCTCAGGTGCCAAGGGATATTTGATTCCACTGTGAAGTGCGCGCACGACGGTGCTAAAAGCGCAAAGGAAAGGCGTTATATACGCAATATATGAATATGATGAAAAGGAAAGGCGTTATATGCGCTATATATATGAATATGATGAAAAGGAAAAAGGAAAAGGAACAAGGATATGTTGAAGTGACTGTTAATGATTTTGTGCCTAGTTAATACTGTTATATTACTGGTTTTGTTGCCACACTACTGGGATTATTCTCACCCCTTCGGGGCTGCTATTTTTTCCAAAATGGCAGGAGGACGTAAAAGCATTTGAAGGAGTGATGTTTTGCTGTTGCTTGCTGATGCATGGATTATCACTGTTGTTGTTTGATTGATTGGATGACTGTAATGTTTAATGTTTTGGTACTCTTGGATGACTGTAGACCTTATCATCTTTATTTTATCTTGAACTTTACGAACAGCGGCTATTTTTGGAAAACGTTTGTGAAAGGAATTTTTGAAAGACTTATGTGCTGAAATTTTTACAGTGCACCTTACGGGTGGTGTTTTTATGAGCAAACGAACTCCGATTTACTATTATTTTATATGCATGCGAAGCCCCAAACGTGCTCTTTCTAAATCACTTGAAACATTTTTTGTCGTCCAAACAGAGGTGATAAGAATTGTAGAAACGCTTTTCGGGTTTGAATTTATATAGGAGAATCTTTGTTAGCTCATGTGACGTTAACGACTCTAATTCCGCTTAGCAAACGACTCTCTTGGATGCATACAAGGGAGGGCGTTACACTAATTGGTATCAGAGCAGTTTGGTCCATGGATTTGCTTGTGATTGTCTGAATTGATTGTTGATTGTGTTTATCTGCTGATTGACTGTCTAAATGTGCTATAGGTTAAGTGTTTGAATATATATTAGCTAGGGTAGTTAGATTGTTTAGGCCGTTCTGTGATAAGACACGGATGCATAGTCAACTTGTCCGGATTGAACCCGAGTACCCACTTGGGACTGCTGCCATAAATAACGTGTGGTGAGTCTGATCAACTCATCTCATGATATTGTGAGTGCAGAATCATGGCAGGTGGTCGCGGTTCAACTCGGGGAAGGTCTGGCGATGCGGAAGAGGATCTTATCACTACTATTGGGGGACTGGAAACGTTTATTCAGAATATGAGCCAAGAATGGCGCGACCATAGGCAACAGAATCAGAACCCACCCCCATTGCATGACAATGCAGAAGAAATTGCCCGTCGGAGGTTGAAAGACTTCCGCAACTTCCAACCACCTACTTTTGAGGGTGAAGACAACCCTGAGGCTGCAGCGAAGTGGCTGCAGATGATCGAGCATATTTTCGAACGCATGGCATGCCCAGAAGCGCAGAAGACAGATTACGCATCGTACCAGCTGATGGGAGAAGCTTTAACAAGGTGGACTGGTGCGAGGGCTCTGCTGAGAGCTCAAGACGTTGAACTAACTTGGGCCGTATTCAGACAAGTATTTTTGGATAAGTACTTTCCTAAAGCAATGAGAAGAATGAAGCACACTGAACTGCTGTCACTTAGGCAGGATAACATGACGGTTAATGAGTATATTGCAAAATTTGGGCAGCTGATCGAGTACGCCAATCGTACACTTCCGGAGCTCATCAACCAGAGTCGTCAGGCCGAAGGAATCATCAATGAGGCCAAGAATTTGAACAAGCAACCAACACAATTCCACGGAGGAAACCGTGCAGGCAGATTCTTTAGGACGACACCTGGTAGGGGTCGAGGCAGAGGTCCGCAGTTGCAGGCGCGGCCTGGAAATTTTAAGAGGAGCAATACTGTTGGTCAATCGTCAACTGGACGGCTGGGTGCGACTGTTTGTGCTACATGTGGAAAGAATCACTTTGGAGTTTGTCGCAAGAACAACAATGCATGTTTCAGATGTGGCCAGCAAGGACATTTCGCTTACGAATGCCCCCGGAACGCTAATCCGCAGCCTACGCAAGCACGGGTGTTCGCACTGGACGCGAAAGATGGTAATTTTCAACCTTTCTCTCTCATTTCTTTATTGCAAGTTAGAAAAGAGCTCCACAAGGGAGCAGCAGGGTATCTTTTGTCGATCGAGGCTGAGACCTCGGTTGACACTCAAATTCAGAATGTACCTGTAGTTAGGGAATTCGAGGAGGTATTCCCGGATGAAATACCTCGATTGCCTCATCATAGGGAAATAGAATTTTCTTTCGAACTTGTTCCTGGAGTTGGACCAATCTCCATTGCCCCGTATCGTATGGCGCCTTTGGAACTGCGAGAGTTGAAGAAGCAGATAGAAGAGCTTTTGGCAAAGGAATTCATCAGACCAAGTACCTCTCCATGGGGTGCTCCAGCCATCTTGATTAAGAAGAAGGACGGGAGTCTACGTCTGTGTGTAGATTACCGCCAGCTGAACAAAGTTACGTTGAAGAATAAGTATCCGCTACCGAGGATCGACGATTTGATGGACCAGCTGAGAGGAGCCAGAGTCTTTTCCAAGATAGATCTACGATCGGGATATCATCAAATCCGGGTCAAACCGGAGGATATTCCGAAAACCTCTTTTAGGACTCGTTATGGGCACTAGGAATATCAGGTGATCCCATTCGGACTTACGAATGCCCCAGCGGTATTCATGGACTACATGAACCGCATCTTTCGCCCTTTCCTTGATCAGTTTGTTATTGTGTTATCGATGACATTCTGATTTACTCTACTAATGAAGAGCTGCATGCGGAACATTTGAGGATTGTCTTGCAAATATTGAAGGAGAAGCAGTTGTACGCAAAGTGGTCGAAGTGCGAGTTTTGGCTTAAAGAGGTCCAGTTTCTGGGCCATGTCATTTCAACAGAAGGTATTGCGGTGGACCCCAGCAAAGTTGAAGCTGTTATGAATTGGGAACGACCCAAGACTGTCACCGAAGTAAGAAGTTTCTTAGGTCTGGCTGGATATTATCGAAGGTTTATCCAGAATTTCTCTCAGATAGTGCAACCTCTTACCCGTCTCACTCGGAAGGAGAAGCCTTTTGAGTGGACCGAAGCTTGTGAAGAATGTTTCATGGAACTGAAGAGCAGGTTAACAAGTGCTCCCGTACTCACGATTCCGGATCCTACTCGAAAGTTCGAAGTATACTGTGATGCGTCGCTGAAAGGACTTGGATGCGTGTTGATGCAGGATCGTATGGCGGTAGCTTATGCTTCCCGACAACTAAAGCCTCACGAAGAGAATTATCCTACGCACGATTTGGAGTTAGCAACTATAGTGTTCGCACTTAAAATCTGGAGGCACCACTTGTATGGTTCGCAGTTTGACGTGTTCAGCGATCATAAGAGTTTGAAGTACTTGTTCGATCAGAAGGAGCTGAATATGCGGCAACGACGGTGGATGGAATTTCTGAAGGATTATGATTTTGGACTTAAATACCACCCAGGAAAGGCAAACGTGGTAGCTGACGCCCTGAGTAGGAAGACACTGCACACTGCAACTCTGATGATGGAAGAATTGAAATTGTTTGAGGCCTTTCGAGACTTGAATTTATCTGTAGATGAGAGAGGGCATAGCATAAGATTGGGAAGTATAAAGGTGGAGAATGAATTGATCAGTAGAATTAAGGAGGCTTAGAAAGATGAATAGTTAGTCCGTGATTTGGTTGGCAACCAAGATGTTGTAAAGGATGAGAATGATACTTGGAGATTCCAAGGTCGGTTAGTTGTGCCGAACGAAGAGTTGAAGCAAGAAATTTTACAGGAAGCCCTTAAGGGTAAGTATGCAGTTCATCCTGGATCCACGAAGATGTACCATGATTTGAAGACCTCGTTTTGGTGGCCGGGTATGAAGCATGATATTGCTGAGTATGTATCTCGATGCTTAACTTGTCAGAAGGTGAAGTACGAACATCAGAAACCGTCAGGACTCCTTCAACCTTTGGAGATTCCCGAATGGAAGTGGGACAGTATCGCGATGGATTTTGTAGTTGGACTTCCTCGGACGCGAGAAGGATATGATGCTATCTGGGTGATTGTTGATCGATTAACGAAGTCGGCTCACTTCTTGCGTGTTAGAACCACGTATAATACAGAGAGGCTTGCCAGAATTTACCTGCAGGAGATTGTGAAGCTGCACGGAGTTCCTACGAGTATTGTCAGTGATCGTGATCCCCAGTTTACATCTAAGTTCTGGGAATCTTTTCAAAGAGCATTAGGGACTCACTTGAGGTTGAGTACTGCTTACCATCCGCAGACCGATGGACAGACGGAACGCACTATTCAAGCATTAGAGGACATGTTAC